>JACXGK010011172.1:0-16526 GCA_016801125.1 Novumbra hubbsi
GTGGCAGGGGATGGCAAACCACCGCAGCCCACCACTAAACCAGCTCCCAAGGCTTGTTAAACGATCTGCAAAATCTTTGTTCTCACGCCATCCTGGCACAGAGCCACGACAGGGAACTGTGAGGATATGGTTGCTGTGGCACAAGAAAGAAATGTGTTGTGTCATTATGTGCGCTGAGAAACCTTTCATTTGGAAATGTGAGCCTTACAGAATCTGTGGGAGAAACTCACAGAAAAAAGGAAGATCTCTGCTTTTTCTCTGTTTTTCTATGACATCCATTTCTTTGTTCTGTCGTGTAACTGAGTAGCAGTTTTATCAGATTTAAAGGGACATCAACATGAAATGTCAGTAATTTCATAGGTACGATAACCACCGCTAGTGTTATCCTAAACATGAATTGCTGTTTTGAAAAATTTTACTCCATGCATTTACATCCATTTCAATATCTGGGATATTCTAGGGATCAAAACAAGTTACTCCCTACGCTGATCGGTTCTGCTCTCTTAAATCTCTTGCTAAATATCTCCTTCCTGCGTCATGCTGCAAAATGAGTTGACATCCATCTTACTGAAGTTGTCACATTGGCATAGAGCCTATAGCAATTCATCAGGTATCAGCAAAAATTTATTTTGAGATCATCTACAACAACGTTGACAAAGTGAAAGATTCATACTTCAATCCGACTAAAGTAGCTCAGTTGATAGAGCATAGAGCTTGCAGTCCCAGAGGGCCTGGGTTCAATTGCCAAAGGGGGACATTTAAAAAATGTGTGCACTCAGCCGAATGACCTAAAAGGTTAGCATGGTTTAAGGACTGTCCGCTGCCATTCCAGTCCCTGGAGCCAGTAGGTCTTTTTAATGGTTCCCCATCGACCCTAGATGGGTAGAAAAACACTCCAAATACAAATGAATTATGACAGTATAATAATATAATATTAAGCATACGATTTTACTATTTGGTTCCAACAATATTTTTAGATACATTTCACACTTGTGGCATTGGCTGAACTATATGAAAATGCAAATAAAGAAAATATTTATTTCATTTTTTGGTGAGTAATTAAAATACTGTTACTTGAAGGGATACAGTGTGAAATCCTGCATGAATTTAAACAATAACACGACTGGTCCCCTCCTCTTCTCTTACCCAAGGTAACTGGATAGTGTTGGGGGGTAGTTTAGGGGTGTAGTACTGCTAGTCTGAAAAGTGAGTATGAAGAGAATACAAGTCAATACAAACTGATAGGTGCCTCGACGAGAACATTTAAATAAAGAATATCTTAGGCACTCTGAAAGTTTTATTTTTTTTTTACTGAAATCCTTGACTGCAGATGCATTCTAGTCATTTATTCTTAGTCATGTATTTGTGCTAGTAGAAGTATTTCATGTAAACGTAACTAATATTTGATGATGAGTTTACACAGGGTACACTACTTCTTGTGGTTGATGAGTGCCCGAATTCCATTCAAGACTTTGGACTGGGCTTGCGGGCTACTTAACTCTGGAGTTGTGGGAAGCCTAACTTTGAGGTCATACCCTTTCTTTAGTAGGGGAGTAAGCTACATTAAGTAGGGTATTCTCACTTTCAGGATAGTAGCCTAATTGTAGACTTGAAAAGTAACTTTACTGATTCCAGCCTTAAAAATGAACTGTGGAAACTATGTTTTTCTTAATCTGCTGGGAGGAAAATGTTTAGGAAAGCACAGAATCTGGACATTAAAACAAAATGTATTAGGCTGTTTGCTCTGTGTGCGTTAACCCCTTTGTGTTAATATTGAAAACAGCAGATATTAACTTCCTAAAAAAACTCTATTAAATGTTAACTATAAACCATATTTGCTCCAAGATCACGGCTAATTAGCATAGCCTCTTTTTTGATGGATTCCCATAATTTGTTAATAAACATATTTTATTGTTATAAAAAAAAAAAACTTAATCTGAACTCTGGTAAATGTCACATCCTGGCATGGACACTTGTTTCGTTGTTTATTACTCTTACCTGTTTCCGTGATCACTGTTCCTATTTAAGATCCTCCTTTCCCAGTGTGTTTCAGTAATGCCTTATGTTGTTCTGTCTGTCATGTGTTGTGTTTCTTTTGTTGTTATTCAAGTAATTTCATTAAATGTCCTCCGTTTTCCCTGCGCTTGCGCTTGTTTACCAACACAGGAAAGTTTAAACAAGTCTAAAATAAAAATGAAATGGAATCGAGGAGCAATACATTTTGTCTTTTATGTGGCCCTATTTCAACACAAGTGTGTAATTGATCCAAACGACATGGGATTAGATGGGGAGGAAGCCGGCCCTTTGAACACGTCCCACGGCCCTTGTCATCTCCTTGAACACCTTGGGTCCCGATGACATGTAAGGACACCTCTCTGTCTCTGTGTCTGTTTGTGTCCTTCACTTCTGATTATGTATGTTTGGGCCCGTGATCCACCCCCCCCCCCACCCGGCTGATCAAAGCCCCTTTGAGGGTCCTGAGTGGTTCTGAGCTAATAGCCAATAGTGATGTGATGTATTTGTCGGCATCTCAGTGATTATGACAGGCTGAGCCTTCCCCTTCAGGTCCCATTAGGCCCCGCCAGCCCTTTAATGTTACCCCTTCCACACCAGCAGAATCCATTATCAGTGATCAAGTCAGTGTCAAAGTCTTTAGCGCTGAGCCCTGGCCTCTCCTCACAAAGGCACAAAGGCCCCTGAGCAGAGCTACTGATCCCCAGTCAGCGCTGTGAAGGGACACGGGCAGCTCTAACTTTAACCTCCGTCTTCAGCTCTGATCCCCAGTCAGCGCTGTGAAGGGACACGGGCAGCTCTAACTTTAACCTCCGTCTCCAGCTCTGATCCCAGTGCGGCGAGGTGACAGCTTACTGAAAGCTGGCAACACTCCCAAAGTCTTAACCTCAGCATGGGCGAGGCACCGCGCCGGCCTGGCTCCACAGTAGCGGGCCTTGGCAGGCATACAGGTGTGTTCATGTGTGGATTATGATGCGGCCACGCAGAGCATTGGGGGGCGACCCGTTGAAAAACCCCTTTCGGCTACAAGGTCGCGTCTACGCTTTCCCATCCGCCTTCGCTGCGTCCTGACCCGAGAATATATGTATCTAACACCTTCCTACGACGACACGTAGGCACGCGCACGCGCGCAAACCCTTGCACTCTCGCACCGGCGCGCGTCTTTGCCGGTAGCATTTTGACAAGTGAATGAACATCCTCCGCTTCCCTGCGCTCCTGCCTCCCAGCCACAACTGAATGCATACTTCTCCCCGCTCCTCGTCCCCTGTCCTCCCTCATACCCCATCATATCTGCCGTGCTGGAGGTGGAAATAGGCTACAGATCCCCACTATCATTTAGCAATTGCCCCCCACCCTGTCATTACGCCAACCCACCGACCCCACCCACCCACCCACCACTCTAGCCTTTAGCCTATCTATGTGCAGAAAAGGTTGCTAACCTGCTCTGGTCTCTGGCACTGAGGCCTCTCCGTGGACGGACAGACGGGAACCGTTTGGTCAGGTAGGGATCTGTCACTTTGGATTTATATGTATATACCTCTGAATTAGATTGCCTACAGCCTGGCAGATTTGGTGGGTGTAGCTTCCCCCCTTCCCCGTGTTGTCCAGTGAGCAGCAGCAGTGTTCAGTAAAGGAGAGATACTAATCTGCCGTAGCCTTGGTACTCTCTGGCTCTGAACAAGATTGATGGTCCTCTTCCTAGAAGGGCTGTTATTGTGGACTGGCGCCTTTTAAAGAAAAAGAAAGAAAAAGAAGTGAAATGGATTTAAAATGGGAGATTGAGGGAAAGGGAGTGTAATGGAGGAGAGAAAATAAGAGAAAAATTGATGAAAAATAAAAGAAATTACCACAGAATTTGACCTCTTTTCATTTTGTGGTTTGGTTGTTTACAGTAGACACAGACACCAAAACAATTGCATTTCAAAATGACATCCGATTCAATATATTTATTGTGATTGTCCTTATCAGCCTGGATGATACCAATTGCCGGTTTGAGTCAATTCCGACAACCTAAGATTTCCCTCTATCTAAGTCTAGTGGAGCTATAAGAATACAGCTCTACTGATGCTGGCAAAAACCATGTCTGTCCCCAGCGATTCCAAAATAATGTCTTATTTGATGGGAAAGAGAGGGAGAGCTTTTTGAATCGTCTGGATTTCACATTGATTGGCATATAACTGATGCTTACTGCACAACAAAAAGCTGCTGTGACTAACATGATGAGTTGATCTCACCCCACTGGGCAGCTGGACTGCATCCGCTTAGTGTCATCAGGGGGAGTTAATGTCGGTATGTACCTGTTCCACAATATGACAAAGACCTGTACCACAGTATGACAAAGACCTGTCCCACTGATAGTGTAATGGAGGCAGTGTAGTCAAGGCAGTGTAGTCGAAGTCCATTTGCAGGAGTGTATGATAAGGGGCAGCATATGGGGGAAGAATATAGGACGATTCTATTGGTCTGTGACTGACGGGCCTTAAACAAATATTAAAACATTAGCTATTAGGTAACATTAAATTGTTAACCTATCCACCTATCCTATTTTCTTTTTTTTACCAAAAAGTTACCTTTCAGAGAGTCTCCGTATACTCTCTTGTTGTAGTGTCCCCCCACAAAAACGTTTTCGGTCAGTCCCCAAACCAGGCGCAGACTGCCCTTGCTAGCAGTGGATTGCAAGTGAGGAGTGCGATTGGTTCATTAAGTATTTCTCAGTTTATTAAAAGTCTAGTTTACTAATGTGAAATGAAAGAAAAGAAAGACAGGATAGAGAAAAGAAACTGCTACAGCTCTCCCTTGACCGTATCCACTTAAAGATGCAGCCTAGAACACTTTAATTAATTTTTTTTACTCTTCACATTTTGACATGGATGTATAATATGTAGTTTATATGTGCATTATCTATAAATAAAATCACTATCATACCTCAGTTAGCAATAAACATTGTTGTGCTTTTTTCCCTCCTACTTTTATTAAAAATTATGGACACCTCACACCCTGAATACATTTCACCTTGATTTATTTTGCAAAAACATATCCCCAGAAATGGAGTATCAGCAGTTGTGGGTTTAATTAAAGGCTTAAAATGTCCAAAAACAACAAACTTTCTTCTAAAACTTGTCAGTCAATTCTTGTTTTGAGATAAGAAAGCTATTCCAATGCGAGAAATCACTAAGAAACTAAAGATCTCATACAACAATGTGTACTACTCCCTTCACAGAACAACAAATCAAAGAGAAAACTAACCTAATCGCAGTGCTAGGTATTTGCAAGCTGATGAAAGGGTAACTAGTCTCACACATCTATATTTATTTGCTTTTTCCAAGAGCTAATACACTTAAAAAAAAAATTAAGGGAATACATAATTATCACAGTATATCACCAAATCAATTAACCTTCAGGCATATCAATCTGTCCAGTTAGCCTAAGCGATTGTGAATCAATGTCACCTGTTTTGGTACAAACGGAAGTGACAACAGGTGCACTGGAAAGGCAACAGCAAAACAACTCTAAAAAGGTAATGGTTTTGCATGTGGTGGCCACAGACAATTGCTCTCTCCTTATCTATCCTGACTGATTATTCTCTAGTTTTGATTGCAAAGCTCCTCCAGTATGGCACATCCATATGTACCATTGCAAGAAGGTTTGCTGCATCTCCCAGAAAAGGCTTAAGAGCATGGAAGAGATACCAGGAGATGACCGTTACACCAAGTGAGCTGGACAAGGCCATAGAAGGGCATCAACCCAACAGCAGAGCCAAAAGCTGCTCTCTTGTGCGAGGAGGATCACTACAAAATTACCTCCAGCGGGCTACTGGGTGCATGATTCTGTAAGAAACAGACTCCATGAGGGTGACATGGAGTTTTTCAGTAGGGATAAAATGTAGAAAACCTCTAGGAATGTGTACAATTTGGTGCAAATTTCTAGTTAGTGAAACAGGTCTTCACATAACTAGAATACAATGCAGACATGGACACAGTTGTAATGGTAAATCTAGGACAAAACACTGGCATATGCACCTTTAAATGGTATCATTTTATAGCTATTTCCTCTATCTGTCTGTGTTATTTTGCCCATATTATTTTTTTCTTTTAATTGGCCAGTATAAGATATGGTGTTTTTTGCAGCTCTGAAGTCTGGAGTCACCTCTTCAATGTTGTGTGGCGACAGGTGTTTTGCAGGTACTATTTAACAAACCTGCCAGTTCAAGTTCAATTTGCCTCCTTGTTCAGTTGTGCACCATGGCCTTCCACTCCTCTAAATTCTGATTAGAGACACTTTGTGCTGTTCTGCACCCGGAGTAGTTCTTTGGCAATTTCTTGCATGGAATTGCTCTTATTTCTCAGAACAAGTATTGACTGATGAGTTTCATTTTGAGCCTGTAATCAAACCCACAACTGGTCTAGATACTCAACTAGTCAAGTTGTATTGCATTTTTACAAAAGGGTTTTCTAATGATCACATAGCCTTTTAAAATGAATTACTTGGATTGACAAACACAACGTGCCATTATAGCATTAGAAATCTGCAGCTTCCAACAACAGTAGTGATTTACAACATTAACAATGTCTACACTGTATTTCTGGTCAATTCAATGTTATTTTAAAGGAAGAACATTTGGAAATGTATCTGTATATACAGCTCTGGAAGAAAACAAGAGACCACTGCACCTTTTAAATTCCTTTCCAAAAAAAGTTGAAAAGCAATGCTTTGAGTGAGGAACACAAGGGTTAAATTTTGGTGGTCTCTTGTTCTTCACTCAAAACATTATTTTTCAACTTTTTTAGTAAATAATTTTTCCAGGGCTGTATATACACATACAGTACTGTTTAAAAGTTTGGGTTTGCTTCAAAATGTCTGTGTTCTCTTTGAAAACATACATGAAACAAGTTTAAATAGGAAATATTGCCAAATGAATAAGTAAAATTGTCATGGAAAAGGTTAGTAATAGTTTTCCTAAATAAACTTCTCTAGTGGTCAGGTGACTTTTACTCTGTGACTGGACATTACAGGCCTCAATGTTGCATGGGTTGAGTTGTTTTCTTTTCCCAAATTGTTTTAAAAAACAACTACTGATTGGTTCTGCAAATTTTTATGAATACATGTTGAGTATGGAAGAACAGTGCATCATTTTTAATACATATTCACACATATACAAATTTTTAAGAAAGCTGCATCATTTGCAGTTTCACACATTTTCTGACAGTGACAAAAAAGTAAAGCCTCTGCCTAGATCATTCCTAATATTAAGATGGGAAATGGGTGCAGCAGCAGGATTAACTCGCAGGGATGACAGTTGTGTTCTTAATTATGACAATTATTCTTTTGTAGTGGTTCTTTTAAATCTAACCAAGCGGTTGATGTGACCCTCTGGCAAGCTGCCGCTGTCTTAATAGTCTTAGTTTGTTTCAACAGTGGTGGACGTGAGGAGATTTCTCTCTCCTTTGCATTCCTCAGACCACTGCTGATGGGTCTTTTTATGTCTCTCCCCATCTCGGGCTGCCTTTTTTTTATCCTTTTCTTGCTTTTTCCTCCCTCTCTCTTCCCTCCGCCTGTGGTACATTGACCCATCTTTCATCCTGCCTCTCTCGTCTCATCTCCAATTTTTCCTCCCTCTTTGCCTTTCATGCTTTCCATTTCCTTTTGTCTTGTTCTTACACTTTTGTTTTCCCTGTTTCCCTCGCTCCTTCCCCTCCTCCCCATTTGATCCAAGCCATGCCTTCTTAAGCTAAGGTAGGCTGGGAATTGAAAATATTTAGGAGGCTCTGTTATGGACACTTGACAGGATGTGTATCAGTGGATGTCTATGTTGCCATTGCCAACTTGTCATTTTAATCTAATTAAACAATCAGGCTCAGTGGTGGGCATACAGACAGACAGGGGGCAGAGAAAGACTGGTAGTCAGACAGACAGGGACGGAGGGCAGAGAAAGACAGGTAGTCAGACAGGTAGGTGGACAGACAGGCCGAGACAGGAAGGGCAGAGAAAGACTGTCAGGGGTTCCCCAGGAGGAAGAACGCAAATGCAAAGCTGTACCGAAAAACATAAACTTTATGGCTGATAACTGAGATTACTTGTAGGCCAAAAACAAAGAACAAACAAAGGGGCTACTTAAAGCAAACTCAAGATGCTCCAACAGAAACAGTTTGATGGTTGCAAACGACAGCAACACATGACAAAAAAACACACTGAACCAACAAACACTCAAAACCCAAGGACACTGAAATATGTTCCCCAATCAGAGACAACAGTGTACAGCTGTCTCTGATTGGGGAGAACGAACAGGAATCAGAGTCTGGTCCTGGCTGTGAGCCCCAGCCTCATAGAGAAGGCTAGAGGCCCACAGCTAGGACCTGTCAAAGACAGAAGGAGGGAAGCCCCAGTGTTTACCTTCCATGATTACAGGATCACATACTGCAGGTCAACCTTCATTTCCTGGAGTCACAATTCATTATCACACTACTGACCAATGCCTATCAGTGAGTCAGGGAAAGAAGGGGGAAGAGTAATACTAAGTCTGAGGGGGCATATGACTGCGAGAAGAGAGAGCAAAGGATGGTTCGACAGAGGAGATTGACCAAACGAGACACTGCACAGTCAGAGGGAATAAGCACAGGTCATAGAGAGGGAAGTAGGGATAGCTTATGTAGTGTTCCAATAATAATTTGGTCTCAGATTCAGACTGTAGTTGTATCTGTAGTGTTAACAGTAGCAGTGGTTCTGGTAGCAGTAGCTAGGTTCCTGAAGTTGCGTAAGTAGTGTTAGCTTCTCGTAGTTATGGTTTGGCAGTATCTACAATATATACTGCCCTACAAAGCCTAACCGTCATGACTACGCCTAGAGTGAAACTGAGAAAAATGGCTTAAAATGTTTTAGATTGTCCAGCCTATTGTGTAGTAGGTAGATGAGCGGAAATATAGTTAATAACTTATAAAGTACAAAGTATTCAATGTGTTATTTTATGTGTAATATTTCTCACAATTTTTTTTGCTATGACCCTACAAATGCAGATAAAAAACTCTGCCATTGTATTGTCATCAATAGCTATTCTCCTTGTTTTTTAAGCTATGTTGGTGTTTTATTAATAGATTTTGATCATTTAATCCTTGTTAACAGGTTTATCTAATATAAACATTATCTTCAACCTCACCGTCACGTTTATTAAACAAAATAAATTAGTTACATGAACACTAAATTGTTTTTTAACATAAACATAAAAAAAAAACTGCTATAGCTTTAAATAAAATTACCTCGTAATTTGCCATGTTTTTTAGACAGACCTAAATATTTACATGCTTGTCCCTGCAATGTTACTGCTTTCATTCAGGGATGTATCCTACTTAATATGTGAAAGGGGGTTATGACTTTATTTATTTAGCTAGTTGTTTGCTTCTACACTAGGGGCTACTTGTTGGGGGAAGTTGAAATCAGAAAGGGTGCAGCGAGAGGTAAATGCATAAAAATAGATTAGCAAGGCGCGGCGCACAGCAAGCACATTGACATTGCCAGTTCAGTAGCTAGCCTAGGCGTAGTCATTATGATTTCCTAAAATCATGGATTAACTGCCTGACACAAAAGAATTCCCAACGAATCCCTTGCTATTTGGATTATTTGACGTCTACTTGAACATTCATAATCACTGAAGTCTTCAGGGAGCAGGTAGGCTAACCATATTGCTAATGCTAACCATTGAATTAAAGAAGATGGTCCGGTTATAATGTGGCTATAATATTTGCTTTCATTTAATGATTACGTACCATGCGGGGTATTTGCGTTTTAAGGCAAGTTCCACCATTCCGGGTACAATACCAAGCCAGACCGGCGTATCTACACACATACTTCTGTCTGCCTTAGTTTATAGTTATTGCAATTATTTCACCCTTACTTCTCGAAAACGAAGCAACATTGAATCAAAATATTCACAAGATTAAACAAACTTCCAAAAGTTTATTTTGATAAATAACAAAATTTTTACCAAAATCGTAGTTACATGACTTTGGACTGCAGTATATTAGGCTCATTATACCATAGAATCATCTTGGTCTCAGTCTCTCCCTCATACCTTTTGACAAAGTATAGCTGTAATTTTATCTGCTTTCGATGAGCTTCTGGCATTTATTCACAGGGAACACTGATGATGTACTCACTTTAGGTTTTTGACTTTGATCAATAGTCAACTGAGAATAGTGTAGAGCACACCAACTACAAAACCAATGGATAATATCAAATAATAATAACTTAGCAATATCGTTTACCAGGAATTTGCCTACTGTGACCTAGAAAACATGTATCAGGCCAACATTCTATTCCACTTCGTATATTAGACATATATATATTTTTACTGGTTCTGTAACACCATGGGCCAAATAGATGACTGTAAATTTCATTATCTTTGCTTGAAAATAAACGTTATTGTATTTGATTACCATTGGCCCCACATAGAGTTTGACAAGCAGTCTACCGTCTAACAATTACTTTGCAATAGTATTGCATATTGAATTATTTGGTTATAGTTTTGCAAAATGCATTGCATTTATACAAATTTTGCGGTGGGATGAAAGACTTTTGTTGTTGCAGCTTTATAGTTAATCATTCTCATACATTTACATGTGATCCCCCAACACATATTCACAACATATACAGTGGGGAGAACAAGTATTTGATACACTGCTGATTTTTCAGGTTTTCCTACTTACAAAGCATATAGAGGTCTGTAATTTTTATCATAGGTACATTTCAACTGTGAGAGACGGAATCTAAAACAAAAATCCAGAAAATCACATTGTATGATTTTTAAGTAATTAATTTGCATTCATTAGATTAATTAGTAGATAATGTATATGAGGCACACCTTATTTTGCACATGCCTTGTTAAACAACCGCAAAGGAAGCAGCATCACACTCAATAACCCCATGCAGTAAATTATTGGGCAGAGGAGGATTTCATCAGACAAGACCCTCACGCTGGCATGCACCTATTAAAACAATCACTCTAGACACATGAAACTGTTCATTTTCATATGGCCAGCATTCATTTACCCACATTTTACCAGGTCATTTGACGTTGTCCTTGGAGGCAAAAATAAATGGGTAAGTTCCTTGCACAGGGGCCAAGAGGTTTATAGTCTCTTCCTGCAGCTTTAGCTCATCTCATAATAACTGATGTGAAACGCAATGCGCTGCCGCTCATTTTAATATGTTAATAGAATCCGAAAATGGTGTCACCCGTGCTTTTTTTGTTTAAATGTTAAGTCTTGTGACATCGTTACTTAGCCAGCACATTGTTGAGGAAAAAAGACCCTCATCAGCTTTTTAGCAGTCGCGGGGCCTCATCATCCTGAGTTGCTGATATCATTACTGCTGCTTAGGTTTTCTCAGCACTGCCAGAGAATGGGCCCTGTGTTGGTGTATTCGTTTTTTAACACTAGATAGAAAGACATTTGTCAGTTACAGTTGTTCAAATGCAGTAAAGTTGCACATTGCAATGAGCACCTGAGGAAACCAGGAATGCGTATTTCACTGTTGACACATAAGAACACGCTGACTAATCACAATACATTGTCATACCTACATTTCCTTCAAAGCAAATTCTGCCTCTTATAAATGATGCTTTGAACCAAGAGGTAAAGTATTGACCATAATGATCTCTGTTGTTGTCAGGTTGTGAATACACATCTGCTTGTCCAGTCAATAAGAATGCTCACATATTCATTGCAGGTGAACTATTGATCAAACCTCTCACCGCTCAAACACACAACCCATGAGAATAGCTCAGTTTCTTTTCAATTCTGTGCATGCATTTCACCTGTATATTTTGCATCTGATTGACATTTGTCGGGTATGTGTGAACTGTGAAGGTTCTAAGGTGATTTTCTTTTTGGAGTGGCTCCAGATGTGGCTTGTCTCTGTTTGTTTTTTCCTGACAATCTACACCATATGTTTTACACGCGTGTAAAAAAGGTTCTTTCACTTTTTAGCTTCTGCTCCTTTCTCTGCCGACCCTGCCGAAATGATCAGACATCTTTTTCTAGGGCACTCTAGGACTCCACATGTAACACCACAAGCTTGTGTGGTTTAAGTAGTCTAGGTTTTTGCAAACAGAAGCATGATACAATATATTAAGGCAGCATATGAAACGCGTAAAACAAAGTTTACCAATCTCCCACCATTACTGCAATCATTGGCTAAGGAGTCAGACAAGACCATACAATGCAAAACTAACTTGCCCACCCTTAAACCACAGACCCCTTCTGGGTCTTTAACAAGAGATACTTTCTAAAAGTCAGATTAATGCAGGACTCACAGCCGTGGTTTTTGGATTTATTTCTCCAGTCCACCTCTTTTCTGTCTGTAGTTTAGACAGATGGGCTGTGGCAGAGTCTGGGCTAGAGAGAAAGATGTGTGTTGGTCATTCAGAACATGTCTCAGAGACATTGTTAGTCAGAATGGGATTGCGCTTGGCTCTGCTTTTTTATTCAAGTTGGCTTGGCTTTCTTCATGGTACTACAGGTAGTCTTATTTGTTTTTGATGACTGCTCTGCAAAGGAATACTTTGTTTTATAACCCAGATTAGTTTAAAGTGAGCTTGTCTTTGTTGCTTCTATCTGCATGTGTTTACTACAAATTCAAAATGCAACCTGATTAAGCCCATTGCTCTTTCAGTTATATGCAGGAGATTTTGGAAAACAAAACAATTTAATAGTGTGTTTTATCAGTACAATAATTGTTACACAGATGCTCAGTGTTGATGAATTGTTTAAAGATTCCGCTTTTGTGTTTTGATCTGGTCTTCCATGGGGGACACTGGTCTGGCAAATACACTCTCTTCATCCTACTAATGACAGTGTCTGTAAATGTTGCTTTGATGGGTGCTAGAATACTAAGCAACCTGTTGATAATGAATAGGCACCCTTTGGGCTTGTGCACAATACGTTCATTTTTCCGAGAGATATCGAACAAGACTTGAGACGCTACATCATTTTGGTGTGTAAACTTGGGATATCAATATCTGAAGATGCCACCTTCCCAGGTATCTATTTTTTATACAGCCCCCCCGGGCAGTGTGCCGATGTAAAGACAATTCTGTTGGAACTAAATCAAGTTTCAAGTTTGCTTGATTTTTTTCATTCTTTGTGATGTGTCTCAAACTTGTCAGTATAAATTAAAACACTATGGATATAATTATACAAAAAAGCTAGATACATAAAATATGTATCTAGCGTTGTATTCTCTTTTGAATTGTAAACAAGCCCATACCGTCACAGCCATTCAGTCCTACTAGGTTAAGAAAGAAGTAGCTACTAATGATTAGCTAGGAACTTAACAACATTGACATGGTTTACGCGAACATGATGAATAGTGCACATAAATGATCACACAAGTGTTATAACAATGCAACACTAAAATGAATCACTGATACCTGTTTTACAATATTGTGGGCAGCAGAGTTTAACTAATTCAGTTAGCACAACTAATCACTTTTGTAATTTTCTGCAGTAAGTCACACAGCAACCTAAGTGGTTTTTTTTCAATTTGACATTGGCTATTTTATCAAATTTATGTTTCAGTGTTACATTCAGTTCCATGATTTTTAAGGTTATTGTAATTATTAATTGATATCATTATTGTTATTACTATTTGAAAGGTATCTAATAGCAATTTACAATATATGACGGAATGATTCCCAACACTATTAAGTGATTGTTTTCTCAAATGAATAGAAATTGAATGATACTTGTAATTATAGATACATGAAAATGACAAAAGAATGTTGCTTGCCCCAGTCTGCCATTTTTCGTTGATGGGCTTGAGAAGGAGATGATCATCAAGTGATGCAATTGGTTGACCAATAGAGATTTTGCTTTTTGATTTGCAATTCTGCAAGATTTGTTTTTTGTGGACCCAAAATACTCTCTGGTAATTCAGTAGATGTTGTGAAACACCATTCACTATTAGTGTGGGCATTATCATATATTACATTACACAATTCGACATATTGCCCTTTTAATTTCAGTTTACAGAGTAACATGATTACTAATAATGATTAGTAGTAATAATGATTGATTGCAGAAATACACTGATGGGCCAAAACATTATTACCACCTGCCTAATACACTTTTGGTCCTCGGCGTGCCGCCAAAACAACACCAACCTGCCAAGGCATGAACTCTACAAGGCCCCTGAAGGTGTCCTGTGGTATCTAGCACCAAGACGTTAGCAGCAGGTCCATTAGGTCCTTTAAGTTGCGAGGTGGAGCCATTGTGACTCAGACTTGTTGGTCCAGAACATTCCACTGATGCTCAATTGGATTGAGATCTGGGGAATTTGGAAGCCATAACCCTGCTGAAAGAGGCCACTGCCATCGGGTAAAACCTTTGATATGTATGGTTGCACCTGTTCTGCAACAATGTTTATGTAGGTGACACAGGTTTATTTGACATCCACCTTAATGTCCGTACCCAGGGTTTTCCAGCAGAGCATTGCGCAGAGCACCTCCTCAAACCACTGTCGCTAGATACTCACCACTGCTGACTGGGAGCACCCCAGAAGCCTTGCCGTGTCATAGATGCTCTGACTGTCGTCTGGCCACAACAAATTGGCCCTTGTCAAAGCTCAGGTCTTTACTCCTGCCCATTTCTCCTGCATCCAACACATTGACAAAGAGAACTGATGGTTCACTTATCATCTAATCTTACCAGAACTTGATACGTGTTCTTGTTAGGAGATCATCAACATTATTTGCTTGAACAGTGAGTGGTCATAATGTTTTGGCACATCAGTGTATATTGACTGTGAAATGAGGACTGTAGATGTGAAGGTGTTTTATCCCAACTGTACCATAGAATGGTGGGATCATTCGGGTTCTACCTTCAAGAACCATGATTAGGTTCTGAGTTTGTAAACAGGAGACCTGGGAGGGAGGAGGGTGTGTCCCCTTTCACAAACAGAAAATAGCTTTAATTGCACAATAGCACAAATTTGGGAGGACCGGCTTCATGCATCGTTGGATTATCTAGTATGCACCTATGATTTATACCGTGTTTAAAAAGGATATTTCATCCCATTGTTAACTTTAGTCAATCATTTGTAATGAAAAGGTCTAGGTAGCCTTGCCAACCAGTGCATGTGTCTAACACTTTCTCCACCCCAGTGCTTCACCTCCCCTCCGGGGCCTGGCGTTCGGGCTCCCCAGCTTACTGATTTCTGCTTGCCTACAAATGCAGCACAGAGGCAACTGTCTCCCGGTCTTGTTTTGTCATTAGTCACCACACAGTCACTACTCACCTGTTCCCCATTGTGTCATTACCGTGGGTATATATCACTCTTATTCCTGTCTCATCCTTGTTAGTCATTGTTGCATTTGAAGTTTAGAACTAGAGATTTCACTGCCCTTTGTTAATATGTATCTAACTATCCTATTCATGTAGCTATAGCTAAGCGCACTTTATACAATTAACTTTTGTATTTGCTAACTTCTGAGGACAAGCTCTTTAGAAGAGCTTCAAATAAATACTAGTCTCTGTAAAATTACACATGCTATTTATATTTTTTTGACACACTGGATGAAGCCAACTTTACCTTAAAATTAGAGAATAACTGAACACTGATTCCTGATCCCTGTTGCCACCAATGGCTACTTAGGAATGTATACCTTTTTTTCTCTTGATTGACCCTGAAGGGAGAACAGCAATTCAATCAAATCAATTACAATTTGACTTCGATGTGATTTGTGTGTTTCTATGCGTAGAACGACACTCAGTGGAGCTCACCCCAATGCTGATTGGCATTTTTTTGGTCATTTAAATGGTATGGCGGAAAGCTGGACAGCATGAAATACATTGTATGTAGCACAAGGGTGCTGTTTAGTGCAATCAAATGACCTCTTTGGTAGAGATCTGTGATAGAGATTCCTAAGCTTGCAAAATGAAAGTAAGACTTAAAACACAGATAAATTAATTCAAAATGTAGTTTTACTTCAATTCTTGACATTTTTGGGGAAGCCTGTTTTCCCTTTGGGTCCCTGAATATACTTCACTGGCAATTCCATTTTTGGTGAATTGCTGCATATACAATTGACAAAGAAGTGATGGGGCTTTGCACATGCAAACACCGTGTATGAGAACTAGTTGGAGTGTCTGCCCAGATTCTGTGCCATGTGAGTCACAGCTCTCTGCTCTGTAGTCACGTGGCTCCCACCAGCCAGCAGAAGGAGAGGGGCAGCAGGGTGACAGGGGGGAGTAAAATAATGGGTTTAATATGAGACTGAGAGGCTTCTTCTCCACCAGACACTGGAACTGCTCAGCCAAGGAAGTGAGAGAGGCAGACAGGCGGACCTACGGAGACAGGCGGACCCACGGAGACAGGCGGACACACGGAGACAGGCGGACACACGGAGACAGGCGGACACACGGAGAAATGCGGACACACGGAGACAGGCGGACACACGGAGACAGGCGGACACACGGAGACAGGCGGACACACGGAGACAGGCGGACACACGGAGACAGGCGGAC
>JACXGK010011173.1:0-16525 GCA_016801125.1 Novumbra hubbsi
GACAAAGAGAGAGTTGAGGACAGAGAGGGAGACAAAGGGAGAGTTGAGGACAGAGAGGGAGACAAAGAGAGAGTTAAAGACAGAGAGGGAGTGAGATAAAAAGAAAGGGATAGAGTAGGGCTGTGGGAGAAAGTATTATTGTTGAGCGGGCACTAATGAATGTGGCTAGATGAGAATGTAATTAATTATTGCTAACATCATCACCCTGGAAAAGTGTTTAATTATTTTTGGATGCACTCTGCTTCACTCACAGGCTTATGCAGAACGCTCAGGTTGAGAAAAAGGATACTGGCAAGGAACCAGCGCCGGACTAACCCCTTTGAGTACAGTTTGCTGCCCAAAGCTGACTATTGCTTAGTCTGAAGAGTGCTGATCATCAACAATTGCAACAGTGAAGTTGCCTATATAACTGCATTTTATGTAATTCACTGCAGATTTGATTGAAGCAATAAAGGCCCAACAGGGTGGGAATAATTGAACCAATTGCCTGGTAGTGTCAAGGCCAGTTCCACTCAAACTAGTCCAATTCTATTGTGGCATTGATCGTGGCAACGAAATCATCTCTAAGGTCTTCTTTGCAAGTGTGTAAATTCGCAAATGGCTCACCAACTAGCCGGAAACTCAAGGATATAGGGAATAGTGTAACTTATTTGTATGTAAAACAAGAATTAGAACTGCATGTTTGCTAAACATTTCCTGGTTGTACAGACACAACAGGTTGTGATGTGCTTGAACGGCATTTGAGGGTTGCTAGTTCAAGTCTAGTCTTGCCTGCTCTCTCTCAATGGCTACAATAGTGTCATAAAATGGGTTATAACCTCTGACAGACAGTGGTCTGATTTGTGTCCTCTGGCTGAAACATGTGGTAACACCCACATTCCATAAGTAAATATTCTATGTGCATACCATTTCAAAATCAGATACCATTACGCTGTGGCTTAAAGTGATAGTCAATTATGGGGGTTTTTAGGTTGCTTGAAATAAAGTGTTCGATTCCGCTCACTTCGCATCAAAATGCGTTCTTGAATTTTAAAATGATTGCGAGTTTTCTGATTCGTAAAGAGGCTTTTACTTTGAAATGCTCAATACTGGTTATCAATCCACCGTATAATGTCTGATAAATAAGTGGAATGTGAAACAGTGTTTAAAACTGGAATTGCGATAGCGTGGAGGTGTGTAGACCCAACCGATGACATTGGCTCTACTCATCGTTAGAACACCAGGCACGCCATAGGGGAGCAACAAACTGACGTCTCATCACCAGCCACGTAGGTTACGGAGAGCGGGTAACCGAGCCTATTATTTTACATACTTCACAACACCTTGTGAGGAGTGCGCTGTCGTCAGTCTGTCTCCACAAAGCCCGTCGCACCGCACAGAGAGAACTTCAGGAGCGGTGGTATAGTTGCAGCATGTTACATTTTCGGTATTCTGTGTCCAAGCATATCAGCCTGGCAACAGTTTAATTTGCAGAGCAGTTTTGGAAGATCGTTTTCTCCTCGGCTGATGTGACACTATCCGTTTGGAATGATGTGGACCTCTCATGATTCTATTGGATTTGTTTTCTTGTCTAGTTTATGTATCCAGTTTGGATGCTCTTTTGAAGGTAAGCAGAGCCATATCATATCGTCCACAAAAATAATATAAACTAAATAGTCTCTGGGATTCTTATTGAATTTCATGTTGCCGACATGGCATAATGTATATTACAACTGACACAATTAACAGTGTTTGCTACATACTGGGCTGTAAAATTATTTGGAAGGAGAACGCAACCGATGGGATTACACCTATGTTAAACACATGTCCTAAACGCAACTGTTGTTTACTGTTAAAGCCACCCAGAAATTGGCTTCTAATGTTTTGTAATGAATTTTTATTGAATATCTGTCTCAAGTGCCTCTTTTTGTACGACTCATTTTGCCTTGAGACCGTGTGCGACGTGCATTTAAAGTAACGGATATGCAGACACAGGGTTGGAAAGCCGGAGCGCGAGCACGGGCTGTAGTTATATTTCAGAACCATGGACAGTTACACTGTTGACATACCGGTGGAAGTCTTGATCCGTGCCTAAGTGTTTCCTGTTCAACTTTGAATCTTATCACAGGAATTGCGACCCATTCGCACGTATGCCTTGGCACGATCATTGTCTCCTTAAAGATAGCCTGTAACCCTGTAAAATAATTAGCCCTTTTAAGCGCAGTGAGTGTTGCAAGGGTGGGGGTGGAGGAAAGTAGGCTACAGAAACGGGCAGTATTGTAATACCCTGTAGTGCGTCCATGGAATAAACCAGTGTAACGTGCACTCATACATATATAATCACTTTTTATATATAACCTCAACCGATATTTGTGATATTAGCTGACTAATTTCAATTAAATGGAAATGTAGTGCAGTAAAAATGACGTATTAGCACCAGCTGTGGTTGTAGTTTCTGGAGAATGTAGCTGGCAAAAATCTTTAAAGGTTTAATAACTTCTTTTATTTTGTGTCCTTGCTTTGAGAAAGGTTTTTTACAAGGCGTCCCTTTATGACCAAGATGTGATAACCATCGCAGTGACATTTCTAGTCGCATAGGGGAGCCCCGGCATTTCGAAGGAAATATCACGCTCTCTTACTACCACATGTTAAAAGAATTAGACACATAAGCTATGCCTTACACAATTTGTTACGTTTTCCTTTAAAGGTTTTATTTGTTAACGACAACGTGATTGTCAGGAAGGTATTTTATTATTTTTAAAATAGCCCAATGTTTATTCAGCCCAGTGATGATACTAATTGTTTCTTTCTCTTTTAGGAAAGTTTACGGATATCCCCTCGAATCTAACGGTAAAAGAAGGTCAAAACATTGAAATGGCGTGCGCCTTCCAGAGTGGAACTGCATCTGTATACTTGGAGATTCAATGGTGGTTCATTAGAGCGCCAGAAGAACCAAGCAATAGTGAGGAAGAGGATGACGACAAAGAGGTACGGACGTAATTTGCTTCAAATGAAAGAGTGGGAATGCTAGGTTTATTTAATTGTAGGTCTTACTTTTCCACGTGTTGCCCATGCACATCGCAATCATGGCTGTGTGGCGACGCAGTTTAGTAGAAGTGAATTACGCACGGACACTTCGGCAGTTTTTTTTTTTTTACCGAATAAATCCATTAGACTTCGAATTTGCAAAATGTTCAATATAATATCTGTTATCAAAATCTGATTATATTTTTTAACATCCTAAAAACATTTCCATAAAAGGCAGTGATAAATCTACGTGCGAGAATCCTCTTTGCAATGTTGATTACAATTTAATTTGACTTTGACTGTGCAAAGGATTGCTGTGCTAAACACACGGACGTTACGCGATGGTAATTTATGATTCTTTAATCATCAGACTGCATGCTTGCTAAAACATAAGCTTCACCAAAGCATTCTTGCAAATGGCCTTATTGCAAAAGAAAAAGTTTGAAAGACCTCAAGTGACTGGCATTTGTAACGCATTTTTACTTGACAGCTTTTACTTGCAGATACTGATCAGTTACTCCGTTTCTGCGAACATTCTTTTATAAGTATATTTGGCTCTAATAACACGGTAGGCACGTTTTAGAGTAGTTTGTCAGGTTGTCATCATGGACATAAAACAAGGGAATGTTTCCTTTGATACATGCCTTCTTTGGCAGTGACACCACCAGGCAGAAATAAAGGCCTGCTCATGGATATCCACATGGCTTCAAACATTTATTCCCACTACATTTTTGTCACCTATCTGGCTCACACCACCAGGAATTTGATCCATTCGATCTATTGCACTTAGATGTCAGCCGAAGGAGCTAACACATTACACTGTTGTTACTTTCCTGATCATATTCTTTTCATGGAATTTGGTTGAAATGAAAAGCAGTGGTTTTGTCCCATGAGGAATAGGTTTCTTTAAAAAAATCAGGATGTGGAGTCATGATGAAGCCCACAAAGATGTCCTGCAGAAAACAAAAGAGCTGAGCAAATAGGACAATTTGGAATAGAATTTGGAGTCGACAGACCAAGGTGTCGAGTCCAGAACAAGAATACAACAATTCAATCATCCTGAGGGCGGGAACATCTACACACTCAAAATGGCAACAGAATGTCCCTGGCTGTCTGTGAAATATGAAGCTATAATTTGCAGCTGTTGGTGGTAGTCATTGCTCTCATCTTGGTTTGACTCCGTTAAGATGGTGGTCCATCCCTCTACTCTCACACTGAAGGGGGAATTTATCTCTCCTCAAGTCGGGATTCATCGCTATCCAGCTAATCCACACGTCCGCTGTTTGCCATTAAATCCATTTACAAAGTAAATCTTTACAATCCTGTTCACCGGTAATTCTATTTGGTGCAGGATTAAGGGTAGATATAAGAAAAGGAAAATGGGATTTTTCTCTTATGGTAACAGTCATTGAAAAGCCTAAACCCATTGATTGCCGCTGTGTGTGGTGTCCTCTTAGTGAGATAAGATACATCTCTCTCTCTCTCCCTCTCTGTTCAAGATGAAGTGTGAAAGTCACACAGTACGTGTCCTCTATGAGAGTCTACTTTTCAGGCTTGGATCAACGTACAGCAAGTCTTTATATTTCAATAATTGTCGCTTGAATAATTTCGGAATCGCCTGGTAGTGAGAAGAGAGTTGAGACCATCGCCTCTTTTAATAAGAGCACTTATTTCCTGTTTCACCAGGAAGCAGAAAATCCATAGCTGTACTACAGCCTCTTGACCTCAGGTTACTATCTCCCTCGCTGGCTGTCGGTAGCACCGCCCCTTGAGTCTCCTGTCTGGTCAGGATAATAACTTTCAGAGTCAATACAACGCACAGGCCTGATAACTGCCTCCCATCGACCCCAGTCTAATTAAGAGATAGACACACAGCTGGAGTCAATGCAATGTTGCCAGGGTCAAATGATCTAGATGTGGGTGGTAAGAATGGGTTGGACAGTACAGTAGAATAGGTCTTGCGTTCCCTTCGTTTTGTCTTTTTCTGTTGCTACTTCATTCTAATGGTATGCAATTATAACGCTGTCCCAAAAGCGCTCTCCTTTGGAAGTACTTGATTATTGTGCCTTGAGTGAATTTATAGTTGGAGACATTTTATTTGAAGGGACAGGTGATTAAGAGATGGATGAGACCTGGTTTAAGTATGAAGCGATAAGAGGCTAGGGCTCCTGGGAAATAACAGAACCACATGCCATGTGACAGGTTCTGCTGAGTATTGTCATTGGAACAAGTAAATGATGGCGCTTGTTTCAGGTGATAATTTCAGTATAGCATCTAGGTGATGCATCAAAACATAGGCATCCTGTTCTAAATGGCTTCAAACATAGATTTCTATAAGATATATAGGTATTCGTAGTGTCTATGTGGTCCAGATGGATGTTTGGAAGCCAAAACAGTCGGTGTCATGGACCAGAATTCAAATTGAGGTGGTCTGAGTTGGTGTGTTTGGAGGTTTGGTGATTTCAACAGTGATTTTAAGTAGTGTGTTTGTTCATTTAAATCAACATATTCTGAAGAGGTGTGTTCTGTCATTTGAACTAAGGGTGTCTGATTTGTTGTGTTTGGTCATTTGAACTGAGGTGGTCTAAAATAGTGTGTTTGGTTATTGGAACTGAGTTGATCTGAAGTGGTGTGTTTTGTAATTTTAACTAAGGCATTCTGAAGTGGTGTGTGTTCTAATTTGATCTGAGGTGGTCTGAAGTGGTATGTGTTTTAATTTGATCTGAGGTGGTCTGAAGTGGTATGTGTTTTAATTTGAACTGAGGTGGTCTGAAGTGGTGTGTGGAAATTTGAACAAAGCCACAGTGTAAAATGCATGGTGCCCATTATCACTGACAGCAGATGAAGCAACAAGAGGTTCTCCGGTGCCAGCTAATTGATCATTGTAGATGAATATTGTTTATGTTGAATAACACTGGGGTGGTTTATCCTCAAAGTTTTCTCTTTATTTGCATTTGAAGCATTTAGCCACATTCAATCTTAGATATACTGCTTGGTGCATTAATGATACTTGGGGAATCTCAGAAGTACAGACATTACATTTCTCTTGAAGCTTTAAGGACAGTACCTTGTTACATTTATAATGACAAGGCCAAGCATTAATAAAAAAGCCCTCCGTTTGAAATGCGTTGCTCCAAAATCTTGTACTGTAATAATTGTCTCTCATGCTGTCTGTCAACATAACCCATGTTCAGTTGTCAGCAGAGGCCCCAGGGGAAGAGCCCTGCAGTGTCACTATGGGTGACCATAGTAACTAACCAGTGTGACAGTCTAAGAGTGTGAGGATGTCTCCTGTATAAGCCTGTCATGTGATAGCCCATGGGAGTTAGACCTCCAGCAGGGGACATCCACACAATACAATGACCAAGGCCCCTGTCGGGGCGCAATGGAGGAAGGAACAGCAATCTTCCCTCAGTATCCATTATAAGATCTACTGCGGAAACTCTGTGGTGATATCAGAACATCATCAAGGTTACGAGCAAAAGAAGCTTAACATTGACAAGTGGTACGAAGGAAAGAAAAAAAAAAACAAACACAAGCTTCCTGAGCGGTGCAGAGTACATTGGCTCTTAGTGTTTTGACATATTCGGTCTGAATGGAGAAAGAGACGGTCATCTGAGCATGGGGATCCTAAACATGAGCTGAAGAGAAGCTCTGTCATGTCATCTCAGCGGCATGATCTAATTCCAATTACAGGATCCAAACTGAATTTGTGTACTTACATTAAGTGAGGCTGGACTGGCAGGTATCTTCATAGTGAGGCTGGAATGCCAGATCTGATCTTTTTATGATTCAGTTAGGGACTAAAGGGATAAAAAGAACTGTTTCAGGTGTATTGATGTGTTTTTTGGGGGGGTTTGTTCACTCATACGTGTCTAGCGGATGTTGGGCAAAGGTTGGAGAAGCCGAATCTGATATGACAACAGTGTCACAACATTGCAAATGTCAGTACTATACACAGAGTTCAACGAGCACCCTTTCTTTGAACCTCCAGGTGTATTCTCTCTCTGGCAAAGACAGGACCCCTCCATTCTGTGGTCATCTGCCTGTGGCTCCCGTGTGGCTGTGACAACACACAAAAACTGGAACAACACTCAAGCTATATTTTCCCTCAGATCCAGATTGTCTGCAGCGATAGCTGAGGAAAGAGCTTATATGTATCGCAGAGGGACAGGAAATTAAACATGGATTTAGATTCTAGAGAGGGCTTACGGCACAGGGTACAGGCAGAGATGGAGGTGTGAAAGTGATGTGGGCTCCAGAACTGCAGTGCGACAAGCACACAATAAGATTTAGCTCATATATATTTTCAAACGTGGTGTCATTTTTTTTTATAAAGGTTTTTATAAAGATGTGTGATTTTGTCCCCGGCATAGATCAATATTAGGTTAAATATTAATATTCTTTTCGAAGATTCTTCTGAAATGATGAAATTAACTTTATGTTTACTTTCAAAATGACTAGTTCTGTTACTTAAAATACATTGCGATTCCAATCATAAATCTGCTTCAATTTAATAGATACATTGTGATACCTTTCCTTTACATGGGCAAATAACTTACCCTTGTTTGACGCTTTTGGCCTTGTAACTTGTAACAATATACATATCGTTGTACTTATTGACGGATTTACTATACCTTAACATTTATAATCACACACATACAGTTACTTACGCAATAAACATTCACCAACTGTTTGAATATTAAAATAGCCCAAATATAGTTGATGTCTTAGGGAGTACATATTATTAGGATTATTAGTAGGAATATTATTACGAAACATACAGGTGACACACCTCTGTGATCGAGCTGTCTCTTCCGATCCAAAAGAAAGTGTTGCAGGCAAAAAACGAAATGTATGTGTAACCTTAATGCCAAGTAGAAAACACATAATGGATTAGCCCAATTTTGCAAAGTACATTATTTTAATGATGGGTATTCATCATGGGCCTGTCTAGGAAGTCTAAGAGAATGAAAATCATGTTTACTCAGACTGGGGTGAAGAGTTAAGTAGGGGTCCAGGCCCACATTCATAAAGTGTCTCTGAGTGATGATCTAGAATCAGTTGTGCCTGTTAGATCATAATAAGTTTGATTACAAGGGAAATTGGGAATCCATGAAAGATGGCCGCCAGCTGGTTTCCACTACTGAGAGACAGTGGTGGCATCTCCACTTCAAGGTGTGACCCGCTGTGGTCTAGTTTCATCAGCCTGACTGCTCCCCGGGCTGGTACTGTAATAGGATAAATTAAGAGCCCGTTGTGGAGCTTTCCAGATGAATCTCGCGGACGTCTGTCGCGAGCGTCAAATAGACGAGTGTCTGCACATAAAAGTGGCTGATTAAACTAAATGTGGTCAATCCCCTTGATGTGCGGAAATAACACTGACCGTGTCACGGTTACCTTTCCTCTGTAACAGTGCCACCTCTCTCTCTCCCTTTCTGTCTCTCTGTCTCTCTCCCTTTCTGTCTCCCTCTCTCTCTCCCTGTCTGTCTCTCTGTGGGTCTTTTCTACCCTTCTGTTGTAACCCCCTAACAGCTTCAAAGGAAGGAGTGGCACAGAAGAGAGAGACTGGGAGGAATATAAAGAGAGGGAAGGGCGAAAGGAAGGCACAAAAAGTGTTCCTATATTCTGGGATAATGGAGAGCTGTCACATTGTTTTGATTCAAGGCATTGATTCTGCCTTTAATTGCTCATGGCTTCTCCAGGATAGTGGATAGCGGTTTGTTGAGGCGGGGGGCGTAATGCATTGTTCTGAAGAACAGTCGAGACACTGAACGCTCTGTGATATGTACTCACGTTGATTATTATTGATATGCTGCCAATAATCCTTGTATCAGCTGTGTGGTAGATTGTGTAGGCCAGATCTCAGTCATCACCAGTTTTTATGAAATCACTGGCATATTCAGTTAACAAATTCACTGCAGTGTTAAAATATGAGTAGAACCAGCCATGTCTGTTGTTTTAAACCATGACATGTGATTACTAACCATCGCCAGGGCCCCGAGTTTACGTATGAGTCACTCCCAAGTCACATAATTAAGGAAAAGATCAAGGCTCAAGCTGAAAACAACCACCATCATCATGGTGAACAAAAAGTGTGAACATTATCAGTGAAGGTCTAATTTCATCATTTATGTAACATTGGCAAGTCACAAACTATGCCTTCACAACCGTTTGCTCGGCAAGTTATCCAGACCTCTTATAACAGGCTACTGGGCAGATATGACGTCCTGATGGATGACACTACAATATGTCCACAATTGTATGGGATCTCCCCTAAAAACACATCTCTCCAGCACGGTTCAAACTCAACTAGATGCCATTGTTCCCACATCCAATACCAAATTGCACATTTCAAGCAAATCACAACTATGACCCCTATAATCTGACTTAACGCTGCCCTCCTGACCCACACACCGGCCTCTTCTGGTTATTACTATCTCCTGTTTACTGTGTGCTTATGCAGCCAGGGATCACTTCAGTCAGATATCAGGACCAAAGTATATCTGTCCTCGGTAAAGACGCAGCTCAAGCTTGTGCTTTTCAAATAGCTTTAGGGTTTCTGATCTTTTCTCTTTTGGATTGAACACCTACAGGATGTGCATATATCTTTGTTGGTAAATCTGGTAAATCTGTTTATATTGTTCAGCATTGCTGATGCCTTCACACATGTGCATTCAACCATGCTTTGTGCAATAATGCACCCCCATACTTTTGAACTGTGCATTGATAAGAAGCCAGATGGTCCCTCAATTCTTTTGTCCAGAGGACACATTGTCTATTATTTAAAAAAAAGCATTTAACATTTTGATTTGTCAGACCACAGAACAGTTTTGCACTTCAACTCACTCCATCTTAAATGACCTTGAATCCAAAAAAGGTGATGTTGGTTCTGAATCATGGTTTTATGGTTTCTTCTTGGCATGGTAGAGTTTTAACTTAATCTGTGAATGCAGCAACGTAGCGTTTTCACAGAAAATGGTTTTCAGAAGTGTTCCTGAGCCCATGCAATGATTTCCACTGGTGCAGCCCACTGCCCCAAAAAATGCTTGGGCAGAGTTCTGATGAAATGATCCCAAGTGTGCTATTTCAGTAGCGTGATATAGTCCCGACAGAGAAGCTCATCCTTAAAATGTGATTGTGTGTATTCTGAACGTGGTAGTATCTCATGTTAATGTCAAGTGCAGACAGACACGTCCTTGGATAAGCTTGTACTGCCGAGTTACATGTCCCCTATGGCACATTGAAGTAACATGGGATTGCACTGTGTTGCTATGCATTTGAAACTGTCTATGTGGCCAAACAGGTTACCACCATAAATGGAGTCAGAAACCGCCGGATCAAAACAGCAGTTGGACTATTTCATGAGGAAGGAACAACGCGAGATGGGGAATTAAGACCCTAATTAGAACTCCCAGCTAAAGTGTATTTTCTGATGGATTGTCTACCTTTCTACTTGTAGGACAGTGGTACTTTTAATATCAAACATTGCAAGGTTATGCTGCCTTGTTTCGTGACACACTCTGCTAGCCCCACCGAGTGAGGACATATTTGACAGTAAAACTAAATCCCCTAAGAAATGAAAGCATTTTATATTCACAGCTTACTTTTTTTTTGCCTTGGAAGGTTGAGGCATTTTTGTTTGATCAACACGCTGTACATACACAGAAATCCAATACTGCAACTGTGCACAGGTACTGTAGACAGTTTGCTATCTTAAATGTAGGGTTAATGTCAGCACGAAATATCTAATTTGGAGAATCGTGGGTTTCCTACTCTCAGGTGGAGGAAGGGAGAAAAGCACTTTCAGTGCGCAAAATAAGTCATTTCTGGCTGTCAGTCATGGAACAGACCAGATATATATTTCAGGGGTAGAGATATCAATCAGCCATGTTCCTCTGCTGACTATCAGGAGTGTTCAGTGCTACTGCTCTTACTGTCAGCATAGTTCACCAACACCCTCATGTTGAATATGATATTGTAAAGGGTTATGTATGTACTAGTTTAATGCAATTATCACATTCTATATGTGAATATACCCAACTGCAATGCAATAAACACATTCCATATATGTGAATTTACCTCCACTGTTAAGTTGATGAAATAAAACAAGGATACAGGGAAATAGATTCAGTTTGTGTTTTCGGCATCTGTGAATTTCTCTCCAGCTGGAATATCTTCAATTTGAATCGATTCATATTGTGATTGTTTAAATCCCCTTAAGGGGGTGTTTGGTAATGCTTCAACAAAATTATTGTTATCAGTCCAGACACTATGCTTCAGTAATTAGCACACTTGGTATTGGTTTCTTAGTTTTTTTCTCAGTGTTTACGCTCTGGAAATATTTCATAAAACAATATGTATTTCACCAAAGTCATATTGTAGTTCCACATTTATTGTATTTTCTTGTTTTACCGGCTTCTGCCAACTATTCATAAAGTCTTTTGTACCGTATTGGGAGGCTTCAACTTCAATGCAAGTATGGATTTTAATATACCATTCTGGTGAGACATTCTTATTTCTCTCTGTTTCCATTGCTAAGAAGAGGTCTGTTGCATTTATACTAGTTTAACCTTGCCTTGAGGGTATTTCCCAGGGTGAACATATGCCTGGATATCAACCATTTCAAGTTCATCGTATGTTGGAGTGACCATAGAACTCTATGGGATTGACCTAGTTAGAAATATATTTGGAATAATTACATTTTGGCAAATCACACTGACTGCAAAGAGTGCAAAGGGCTATCAAAAAGAGTGCAGAGGGTTATCAAAAAAAGTGCAGAGGGTTATCAAAAAGAGTGCAAAGGGTTATCAAAAAGAGTGCAAAGGGTTATCAAAAAGGGTGCAGAGGGTTATCAAAAACAGTGCAGAGGGTTATCAAAAGCTATATAGAAAAATAATCAATTGGTAGATCACCCCAATGCATATGCTGCCAGTCTTTATACATTTGTCTGGAAAACATTCTTTATTTGGACAGCCATGGAATCATTTGTCTGGAAATTATATTAAGAGCAGTGAAGCACAGCTTTTCAATAATGTAGTACATACTATCGTCTTTTAAACCCTAAAGCAACTGTAAGATAATATTGCTCCGAAAAGCTTCTTGGAGGAATTTCATGTATTTCAGTGCCATATTAATATTGTGTTGCATCACTACTGGATTGAATCATTTGTGCCAGTCAATACATTTCCTTGTGAATATATAGGCAGTCTGTATGTTAAGGGGTTTCATATGCAACTGTGTTACTAATCACACCATTATTGTATGATGCGAACTAATGTCTATACAATTATATGCAATTCTGGAAATCTATACAAGAACTGGCCCAGAATTAATTCAAATTGCTTTATATTATTCTATCACAGGATTTGTCAACCATCACTGAATTAGACTTAAAGGTTAACTTAGGGTTCTGTAACAACTCACAGCAAGTTTTGTGCTTTTGGGGCTTCATTGATGAAGTTTTCCTTTCTCTGTCAAGAGATTGACAGCATTACCAAGCAAAAGGCCCAATTACCTTTAAATGACAATTACAACTTCAAAGGCTCAACGAGGACAGTGAAGTGACAAGTCTAGGACTGTGCTGATATATTGTTGTATCTGTGCTTTGTATTTCTTCTTTCCTGTGGACTCCAGGAACAGTACCGGCAGCTATGGCAGTAAATTGTCTATGTGAATCTTGCTAGATATAACTGAAATATGTAGGGACTGAATCTCATTGGATGTTAGCGCTCAAGTTTTTAGAACAATACTTTCAAACCAGGAATTTCATGGTGAATTGATTTATGACAGCAATTATTCTCATAGATTATCCATGTAGGACATACACATCGACATAAACAGCTCAAAGTGAAGGTTTAAAAAAAGGTTTATATTAGTCCGCAAACTTCTGTATTTTAATGGTTAATAGATTGAATTTACTTTCATCCATTTGAATAACTTTGGAATGTAATTGTGTGCGTATTAAAGGAGAGGTTCATAATTACAGTGATTAACAACAAAATTGTTTTTTATTTCATAAACACGGTAGAAGGGACAATAACCCTCTGCTTGCCTGCACATTCTATTAACACCAATGAAAGGAAAAGATTTGCAATGAAAAGGTAGACTACATTCAACACAATTTGTTTCTCAAATCCAGAGGTCTTGCAATTCTGAAAGGCCAATTATTTTCTAAAACTCGTTTCTGTTCCTATACATTTCAATCGAGACGGCACTGACGGTGAATGATGCACAGTGCCCTTGGAACTGGGCTGTTTTTCATCACATCACCGTTGTTCAGAATAGCACTAATAAAGGAGAGGAGAGAGACAGGGATTCGCCAGAAACGTATTGATTCCGTGAAAGTGCATATCAGAGTGGCCCAAGGGCTTTGAAATATTAAATTGACCATAAACCGATTTCCCATTGAGTTTAGGAAGTGCTTGCTCATCCAATATGCTTGTCAAACTCCCTGCACAGTGCATGGATCTTGATTTATGATCATATTTGCCTGCCACTTTGTAACTCAAGACTCATAATAATTCTTATATATAATATATATTAAATATGCTTTGATTGTTTCTACAGTACTTTACCATTTTGATAACACCCTACTATCCATATTGTCTGAGGCATAGACATGCCTCCACATTTGTTACATGCCACATTTTAAAATGCTAGCTTTCTTTCTTCCTGCTCAGAGATGGATGGGTCTGCCAGCCTCCCCCAGAAACCTCAGGATCAATTTTTTTTGTAATATTTGTCTTCATTTATTTCATTCAAGATGCATTTCTATTTTTAAGATTGCACCACTTGCTCTGCTCTTATGTGTACTTGAAATGTCAAAACATCGACATTGTGGATTCTACTTTTAACTACAAATGTATTTAGATTTTGGTATTTGTCCCGACCATACTCTCTGAAGTTGCTGAACATCGCGTCCGTGCATTAGTTTGCTATTGATTCCTTGGTTGGAAAAAATAGCGACAGCACTCCCTTTCTTATACCTGAGATGGTGATAAGATACCTGAAATAAAGAATTGTTGGGCTTTTTTAAAGAGAGAACTTCCCCCATACCTCTGCTTGTGTGGGAACTGATTGGACCTCTATGTGATGGCATTGCTGATTGGAGAGGAAGGGTTTGATTATATACTTGAGAAAACACCATGGTCTCTGACTTGATTCTTAAATTGTGACACTTATGCTTGCTAAGTCGGTGTGGGTGTTGTGAAGCCAGACAAGACTAGTGTGCCAAGAAACCATTTTTAGAAAATCTTGAAGTTATTTTGTCTCCTGTTTCTGTACTAGGCTGAGTACAATAGTTACTCTATACAAAACCTCTGTTTTTCCTTTTGATTTTCCTTTAATTGAGAGTGAACTGTTATTTCTTTGCACTTACTTTGTAGTGTGATTTAAGTGTCTTGTTATTACATTTTGTGAGTCAACTATCATGCAAACAGCACAGACACACATAGAATCAGGAACTGCATAATTCGAAACACATTTTTGGATGACATATTCTGTTATTTTGCAAACACTCTAATTCAGAGCAACTTACAAGAGCAAATAAGGTTAAGTGCCTTACTTGATGGCACAACAACAAATATTTCAGCTTGTTGGTTTTGGGATTACACCAGTTACCTTTTTGTTACTGACCTAAGGCTCTGACTGCTAGGCTACCCAACGCCCTCTTTTCTAAATATTCCATTTTAGACTACAGACTTTCTGCATTGTTTAGCTGACTGAATCTGAGTCAGGGACTCTATTATAATGGGTGATACTGCAGTCTAAAAAAAAATGGAGACATTTCCCATTACTGGAGGCCAGAGAGATATTGCCCTTTTAATTATGAGTGTGGTACCGCCTGTAGATTGCAGCACATGACACTTGACCAACCTTTTTCAGCTCTTTCCACGGGAGAAGAATTCAAGAACATTATTGCTGTGCCTATAATTAACATTAACAACAGAATTTGGGCCATACTGCATTGAGCGCCCACTCAAGAGTCAGTGAGGTTTGTAATTAGTGAGCACTTACAAGGCTGCATGGTGTTTTATGTTCTCTAACGTGACACACTCCAACTTTATTATCAGGCACTTGATGATAGAATCTAAGGACTTGTTGAAATCAGAAATCATTCTGTCGAGAAAGTTTACTTGTAGTTCACAGAACGAATGGGAAAAACAAGTAATAAGATTCAGATTTTGTATTAATATTTTCTCTTTCTATTTTGTCCTATTAAATTATATATAATTTTGTGCATCAATTGACCATTAAAATACATCTTCTGGCATTTAAAGAGGCTCTCCAGAAGTATGGTGACTATAAAATCTGTTTTATATCTGTGTATATCATACATGGACAATATATACAAAATAAATATTATTTTCTGAACCTCCACTTCGGAATGGGTGTAAATCATACATGGAAAATCTATATGAATAAATACTGCTCTTCATCAATTAGCCATTAAATCCCAGGTTTAAAAGGCACTTTTCTGAAAGCTTCCTTTAAATAATAACTTCTATTTACAGACATTTAGCATGATGCACACTGACAAAGCATTTGCATATTTGCATTCCCATTAGATCCAGCCACAGCTTCAGAGACTCCTGAGGTACACAGGAAACAGAAGACGAACAAGGCACAGATGCATTAACAGAACGGGACAGTCCCAGACATAGTCACATCAAAGTCCGTGTTTGGTCATTGAAGTTGGGTCGTTGGGATAATTGCTAATATATATATTTAAAACATTTCTTTTTACAAAACTGCTTAAGTTCTTGGGTAGCATTGCTGGAAAACATCACATCATGACCCGCATGTTTGATTGGATTCAGGACAAGGGTCAGGAAGGGCCAATCCATCATATGTTCCGCTGCAGATATCACATGGTTTTTCTACTAGGACTTTCTGCATTATTGTCACATGCACTCTTGGACACAAGACATGGAAGTGTGAAGACGATTCTGTTAGAACTGTAGCATGTACCATTGCATTGGGCCCTCTGTTTGCCTTTGTTTCCCGTGATTGACGGCCACAACCCTGCATGGCGTGTCTCACGCACGTCGGTGTAAATTTAAGCGCTATGCCCATGATTAAGCAAAGTAAGACAAGTCTATCCAGCATTTTCTGCTCTCTTTCGTAATGAACATGCCCTCTCTGATTAGTCTTCTTCTGCGCTCGGTCAATATCCAATGTGGAGGGACAGCCGGATTTAGACAAGGTCTTGCTGGAGCCAACACACCATACACTTCTTCCTAATCAAGAGATTTTAGTTTTCTGGTGGAACACTCTGTGGGAAAGAGTTTACATGGAACTTGAGGGAACATGAAGCCAAAAGGGAACATGAAAGACATATTGGTCAAAGCATTATATCACCCCTTCGAACAGCTGATGTAGAACACAGTAGGTCTAGTAAGGAAGGAGCAGCCTTCCACACAACAGCTGATGTAGAACACAGTAGGTCTAGTAAGGAAGGAGCAGCCTTCCACACAACAGCTGATGTAGAACACAGTAGGTCTAGTAAGGAAGGAGC
>JACXGK010011175.1:0-16546 GCA_016801125.1 Novumbra hubbsi
GGACTCTTCTCCTTGCTGATGCTGTGCTGGTCTGAGGACCTCAGCTGAGGTAGATAACTCTCCCTCCCTTTCTTATCAGAGGATGTCTGCAGGCTCTGGAAGTGGCTCAGCAGTCTTCTCTGGGACTGTGTCACCTCATCTTTGGACAGGAAGTGAACAATCTCTTGGACACACTTGGAGTAACCCTGATTGACAGGTGATGAGCAGGAGGAGGAGCTTCCGGTCTTGTTCTGTTGCTGTTGTCTCAGGTAACAAACTGTCCTCTCTAAGATGTCAGCTTTCTCCAGCTTGGAGTCAGGTGGGTGGTTCAGTATCTCTGGACCCAAAAGAGACTTGAGCTGCTCAATGCTGCTGTTGATACGATCTCTGCGTAACTTCTCAACCACCGGCTTTCTTAACTGCAAGAAGAGAAGAGGACAGTCATTAATAACATTGTTCAAAAATGTATCAGGGGTGAAATAAATGGATTACATCAATTATTGAGTAACAGACTCTGAAGCAAATTGTAATCTTAATTTACCTTGTTTGTCAGAGTCAGGTGATCCTGAGAGTGGATCCTAGCTGAGGTGATTGTAGGTACCATGGCTGTGTCTCTGTTCTATAGAGGTCTCTATGTAGAGTGAATCTGACTCTACTGGCTTCATGTCTCCTATATATAGTCCCAAATCTGCATATGAATGGGTGGGTCTTGATGTGGTTGGAGTTTCTCACACTCTGTAACCAATGGGTGATCTAGAAAGGACAATGAGGAATGTGGAGCTGCCACATGCTCAGTGTTCTTATTGCTGGGGGACAATGGTCACGTCTCAGGGGAGCAGGTGGAGGGGTGGGGGTGATGGAGAGAGACTCACAGAGTGCAGGGTGAATCTGGGAAAGTAGTGACCCCCAGATCTGCTGCCTGATGTTGGTATTAATGACACTGTTAGAGCACACGCTAATCATCATCAACGTACACGTGTGGGACTGACGCTGATCCTCTACAATAAACACACAGTGGTACTTGATGTTCACCTGGAAGGATATTGTTGTATAAATAGTGCATCCACACTTTATCACTGATTCAGTCACATTTGATCTTACAAAAGTTGTAGTGACAAAAAACCACAGTTGTCATGCTTTTTTATATTGATCATATATAAATATATTTACCATTCCGTATTGAATGGATAGTCTATTTATATCATCGGGTCTCTAATCTCAGTAGTATTAGTTATAAAAGGAATCACTCTAGAGTCCAGAGGCAGCAGATGTGTCCTCTGTATTGAGGCTACTGGTCAGTGTGAGTAAAGAGCTGATTTGAGATTCCCACACTGAGTCCTCTGTGTTGTGATCAATGTATATAAAAGCTGCTCAGTGGACCATTAGTTACGGCTATTGGCTCTGTGTGGAACTATAGACAGAGAGTGAGGTCAGAGACCATCTGGATTCTGGAGGGAAACACCAGAACACCTCCTGTCATCTTATAAGTGTGCTACAAAATATATGTTGGTATAAATTCCTTCACCTTAATTTTTTTGTATTTCTTTTACTTTCACAATTATTGTGGGTTCAGTTTCTAAACATCCTTCATATCTTGACATTCATACATTGGTGTAGCTAAATAATTATTTGATAGGTATAATGACAGTTGCACACATTTAGTTTTACATATAATATCACGTCTTGATTATAATATCACCTCATTGGAAGATTTTGACAGTCCAAATGTTTTTCTGTAGTCGCCCTACAGATTATCCATTCAGTGTCAGTAACTTTTTAAATAACTATCTGCTAACCTTTACACAAACCTTAACCTTCATCATATCCCTCTAATCCTACATCTCCTTAAAGAGGGACACATTACTCACAGCAATCAAGGGATTGACTCCAAACACGACGAAGACAGCCCCTAAGCACATACTTTAGACAATTCCCCTCAGGGGAATCCCCATCATTTGATTGCCATGACCTAACAAAAACATCCCTTTCTGCAATTGATTTAGCTTGTGGGGGAAAGCGTAAACAAGTCTGCTCACTTGTCCAGTTGATATCACCCACAATTTAATGCTATCTTTAGTCACCGGTGGCCACAAATGTTTGTATTCATCCACACGACTATGTTTGTGCCAGACTATAACCTCATTGGATACCTTGTGAAGTGCAGGTTAGTGAACTCCTTAGCAATTTGATTTGTTTGGGCAGGCGCACCTAAAAGTACCCTGGGATGTACAACGTAAGGGTTTAGAGTCTGTCCATTATTTGTTTGGAAATCTGGGAATGGATTGATGATTTGCTGACAAGTCTAATCAGATGTGTTGACACTGTTGACTTCTGCTTTTTATAAAAACCTGTTGCGTAACAATAGAACTGAATTATTATCTGTTATGGGGTGTTATTGCACACTTAGAGGAACTAGTAGCATGTTGTCCTTTACGAAACCAAGACTCCAGAGAGACGGAAGGGGTCAAATTAAAAACCTTTTTATTGATTAATCATATTCAAATTAAAACCTCCATTATTGATTAAACATATTTAAATGCAAAGACTGTCCAGAAGATTATTGAAAATAGAGATTTGTAAGCTTCAAGGAATGTGGTGGAATCTAACTTTAAATGCATAATACACTTTGGTTTACAAAAATTATGAAACGTCTCATTGGGATTTGATCGTTGATTAATGATGACTTGCGGTAGAATTAACGTGACACTTATCATGTGAATTGAACATCTGTCCCAATCAGCATGTAGTCCTGGGAAGAGAAAGGCAATAATAGTTAGTGATGATTAGAAATATTGTTGATACATGTCAGTTACAAAAATTTTCAATAAGAGGTCTAGACTTTTTATCCATTTTATTAGATGTAAAGGGGCATTTAGAAATCAATGAGTTCCTAGATATATTCATGTACCTTAAGAAGTTGCAGCTCAGTGTTGATAAGTTTCATCTTTCCTATAGTGGGAAGAGGAAAACCCTTCTCTAGACGCACTATGGGGATAAAAACATGTTTATTCCTGTGGCCAACTGGTGCCGAAACAATTAAGGAATGTAAATGAATAAAACCCTCACCGTTGATCTGTGGTATGACAGCAACTTTCAGAACTATCCGGAAGATACTTTCAAGAGATTGAACCTGGTTGATAAAATATTGCCACATTTAGTGTTAAAGCATTCCAAAAGCAGGTTAAGTGCAAGTTGAGCTCTCATTCCTACCTGAAATGGTCCCACATAGCTAGTACCAAGAGTCATCTCAAACCTGAGAAACGCAGACAGCATCAATCTCCATTCATTTATGAGGGCATTTCTTCCCCTTTCGCACTCTTGGACCATTCACCTGTTCAGAGTCATGTCCCCGGCCAGGGCAACCCCGGTCACGTACAGTCGAGCGCTGACGCTGCCCTCCTGCAGAGAGAGATTACGGAGTTCACTTTAACTGTGGCAGTGTGCGGTTCACCTCCTCTGACAGGCTGACTGACCATGTTGAGGATGAAGAGAGGGGTCAAAGTGCTGTTGCGCTGAACGGCGTAGGCCGTCATGGTGCAGCGGGCCTGGACAGTCGCATTGTCGGGCCGGAAGGAGACCGTTGGCTCCTTCGCCGTCCGAACCAGCAACTCCACCATCAGGCCGGGGAAACGCTTGGCGATCTGAAAACACGGGAGGAAGATTCACCAGTGATACCCGCTCGAATACAAAAACAGAGATGTTTATTTTAACAGAAGCACAATTGCATCCCTGAGACGGAAAGTCTGGGAATGTATCCGAATGGCGGTTTTGTCGAGTTCATCACCTCGGGTATGAAGGTTCCAAACGTTCTGGTGCTCAGCCTGATGGGAGAACTTGCAGGGATCTGTCAGTGCGAAATATAGAGATCCGTGACCACTACACCGCTGTCTGGAAACAACTGGGGTGACGATGCGAGAGGACCCTCACCATATCGTCAGTGACGCGGAGGCTAAGTGCCCCAGCGTTATTGTACACAAAGCCTGCCGAGTTGGCTGTGAACGTGGAGACCCCGATGTAGAGCATGTGGTTGACCTGGGGAGGCAGGGAGAAGGGCGTGGGGGAGAACGGGGGCTCCTGGTGCTTCCCGATGTTGTAGAACTCGCCCTGCGGACCGACAGAACAGACAAGACCGATGTATGTGTGTCTCGGCAAGATGCTGGTGGTCGGTTTTTCGGTCGCCGAGACGTTCGGCGTTTTGCACGGCGGGAATGTGGACAAAGGATAGGCGCCGCTCCCGATATCAGTTCAATGGTCAATGATCATCAGCACCTCCGCAAGGTCAACGGTCATCAGCAGCATTGTTCATCGTCCCGCAACCATGGGTACAGTGAACTCTCACCTTCAAACTCAAATCAATGGAGGATTTCGAAATGCTGGGCGGTGTCACCATGGAATATTCAATTTCAGCATTCTTGTCAACTTTGGCTAAAACTTTTAAATAACAAAACACAAACTATTTAGGATACACGTGGTAGCTCATGAATCACAATGTCATAACTAGTGGATGAATGATATATCTATTAACAATGTACAGGACGTGCTTTACCATTGAGAGTTTTGAGGTGTTGATTCAAGTCATTTATTGCATCAGCCACAAGAGGACAGATCTGTAACAATCACCGGGAACACGTATGTCAGAACAGAACCACCGCGCCCTGCGGTCAATGAAGTTATTAGAGTTTGTTTGGCCCCCGTTACACATTCTCACCTGTTTCTGCATAGCACCACGCAGGGCATCGTCAATGTAGGAACTAAAGAGGTTGTACAGCCAACTGATAAACAATAACCCCCCGCCCCCCCACGAAAATGAAGAGTTCAGTCATTTCATAAGATTGTCGTTGGACGATGCTTTTCATAACCGTGCCTTCCATTGCATGGTGTCTTTCGTCTGTTTACCTGCCTCCACCATGGAATATCACGCTGGCGCTGCCCACAACAGCCTCGCAGTTCACACTTCTGACCGTTGGCCTGCCAGTCTCATCGCTTTGGATGGCAATGCTGTCAGAGATTGTCAGTCCACTCACCGCCAGGTCAAAGGAGCCACTGTCCTTCCTAGATTACCGGGTATATAACAAACTTCGGTTTTACTATTCACAGGGCCAGGAAACAGTTTTTCTTTGTTGTTCTGTTCCTGTTCTGGGTGTGCATTATTTAGTTTTGGCTTCTGTCCACCCAACTGCACTCACATGAAATGAAGGTATTGGACCCTCCAGTTCCCATGCAGGTTGATGAAGGCATTTGTAATGGACAAGCTGATTCCAGAACCTGGCACCAGGGTCAAATCAGACTTTGGCAATCCCAGATTCACAATATTAATTCTGTGGAATAAACTATAGTACTCAGAAACTAGAAAAGGGGCAACTTCAACATATAATGACAATTGAAAATGTATTTAATAACACTAAACTATTGAGGGAGTATAGGATCTGTTTTCTTACCCTGTCAAACTGTACTTGACCTTGCCAAAGGGAGAGACCTCCTGTTCGCCAGCTATGTCTGGTATTTGAATAGTCTTAAGTTTCTGCTGTAGAGTTGCCAACCCAATCTGCTTGCCTGTGGACAGGAAATGATAGCAGGAGATTTGGGCCCCAGGGCCAATCTGCAATACATGATCAACCAAATGATTCCAATGACCTCTTGTGTGTTTCACCTACCATATTCAATGGCCTTCTCTGTGAGTTTCACTTGGACTCCAGGGTTGGCGGCCAGAGTTATGGAGACAAGTGTCAGCAGAGCAAGCCAACGGCACATAAACATCTGGACTGTCGCCATCTATATCACCAGAAGAAATAAGACACCTAAACTGCAGTCACCTACAAAACCAGCAGAAAGAACACATTTGGACTGCATTTGTCCTATATCATCAGCAGAAATAAGACACCTGGAATTCATTCACCTACAGTTGTGCTCAAAAGTTTCCATACCCTTGTGAGCCTGAGGCACAAAAGATGGCCAGGGGCCCCCAGCCAGGACGTGACAGTGCGTCTGTAACAAGACCAAACGTTCAAGGGTATGTAAATCTTTGATCAGGGCCATTTGGGAGACTTCTGTTATCATTATGATTTAAAAAGGAGCCAAACAACTATGTAATCAAATATGGCATCGTATGATCACTATCCTTTACTGAAAGACTAAATCAATGCCAACATTTTGCAATTTCTGCCCGGGTATGCAAACTTTTGAGCACAACGGTGACACGTACTACCGTCACCTATTTCACCTGCAGAAATAAAACACCTGGACTAACGTCACTTATATCGCCTGCAAAAATCAAACATTTGGGCAATTGTATTTTTGTTGTAATAAACATAATAGAAATGGGATGCTCAGTCAGATCTTTTAGATTTTCTTTCCAGAGAAGGACATGATTGTCCAGTTCTTTATGCAAAGCCATGTTACCCACTGTACTAAACTGTACTGTTTTGACACGATATAGTCTTAACCTTATTGGAGGTACTGAACCCTGCAAGCTTCATCAGTGCATTCACAGAACCCTTCGTAATTGGAAAAATAAAAAGTCTCTGCCACAACATTAGTTTTCTTTATAAATATGGACATTTTGTGCACAAATTGAAATGCCTCTGTCACTATGGTTTGCTATTATTGATAATAGGGCTTTTTTGCCAGTTACTATTATGTTCCTGTTATTTTCGAAATCTCGTCCCACTTTTAGCCGCACCCCCTATGTAAAATGACTTGCCGCGGCTATGTGGCTTCATATCCCCCCATTAGTCTTGTTTTCTCACACACCTGGTTCATATCTCCATTAGTCTTATTTTCTCACACACCTGGTTCATATCCCCCCATTTGTCTTGTTTTCTCACACACCTGGTTCATAGCCCCATTAGTCTTATTTTCTCACACACCTGGTTCATATCCCCCCATTTGTCTTGTTTTCTCACACACCTGGTTCATATCCCCCCATTTGTCTTGTTTTCTCACACACCTGGTTCATATCCCCCCATTTGTCTTGTTTTCTCACACATCTGGTTCATATTAGTCTTGTTTTAACATTTCTGAAAAAGGCCAATACTTCTTTGCATCACACAATTAACATTTTCATATCCTTTATGGGCTATCCTTAAGACTAGTACCAGTTTAGGATTGCCAGTCAGAAAGGCAAAACATCTAACTTGCTATCAAAATTTTCTGATCCAGTCATGTACAGTCAAATAATTAGGTCAAAGACTGAATCTTAATCTATCGAGATGCTGTGGGGTTATTTGAAACGGGCTGTGCACGCAAGAAGCCCCTCAGATAACACACAGCTGAAAAAAATCTGCATAGGGGAGTGGGAAAAACTTTCTCCCAGTCGATGTCAGAGACTGGTAGACAGTTATAGGAAACGTCTTATTGAGGTTCTTTCAGCCAAAGGGGGCAGTACCAGCTATTAGGGCATAGTGTGTCCTAACTTTTTCCTCAGTAGGAAATTATATCTTTGTAAAACTTGTTAAAAAAATGATATCATGATTGAAATGACATTCTTTTTTATTCAATTGCATCACCTTTATCTATAGATATTGTTTGAAAGAAAATCAAATATTTATATGCCCATATTTCTTAAAAAATAACGGAATATTTGATGGGGTGTCCAAATTTTTTCACATGACTGTATTTCTTTATATAAGTGATTGAGGCAGATTACATGTGGCAGCTAGTTGTTCACATGTACATTTCCACTAGATACGGTAGAGCAGTTTTCAGAATGAGCAGACACAAGATGACACACAATGAAGTGTCTCAAGTAACATTAGCCATTAGCTTAGTGTGAGTAGACCACTGGTTGTATTCATTCCTTGCTGACTTATTGAACACATCTGAACATGCATCCCTGTTTTCTGAAGATACAAATCATTGCATGGCTACTTTTATTGATGGTAAGCAAAGTAATCTCTTTGTTGACAACGTCATGTAGGAAGGCACTGTAGCTCCAGCAGGACCAGATTGGGATTGTTCTGTGACTTTTCTTTATAACAGCAGGTGTAGATGTAATATAATGTATTTTAACCACAATTAATTCACTTTGCACAGGTTTAGAATAACCATCTGTCAATAAATATTCTTTCTACGTAGCATTATGCACATTTCTGGTACATGATATCAATAGATCGGCTTTGACGAACTATTCTTATTGTCACTGGCTCGATCATGTACCTGGGCTGTGTTGAGACCAGAGGAGGAAGATGATTTGCAGGTAACGAATGATGAACAAGAGATGTACGTTTCTGAATGATGCATTGTGTTGACAGCCTGACTGAGCAACTTGAATAATGTCTTCATTTTGGGAATGGAGCTTTTCTTTCGAAATCCCACTCCTATATTTGATGTGATGAGCCATGGACCAGCAAGCCATGGCTCGCTTTTATTTATCATTGATAAATAAAACCCCATCTACTTCAAAATGGACCTGTCATATTTACAAAGTAAAGTAAAAAAGATGGGGGAATATTAGTTTGGTAGCATAGAGTTTGAGTTACACTCATACACAATAGGAGTAAACTAACCTGGTGACACAAAAGCTGTTTTGTTCCCCAATAACGAATGCATAATCTACCGTAATTGTCTGAAAAGGACCAATAGTTCCTCTTTGTCCTTTCTGTATTACATAATTAACACTTTCATTTCCTTCATGGAACACAGAAACAGTTAGAAAGGTTAAACATAAACCCACTTAACTTGCTATTATAATCTGATAAAAGAATTAAAAGCAGATAAACAATAACCTATGCTAGATAGACCAGTGATAATCTGACTGGTAACTGATTCTGAATGAAAGATAGCCTAATCCAAATAGTTCAATACAGAGTTGATTCACTTTGGGGTTCTGAAAGAGCTGAGTGTTAGTTTGTCGGAGATGCAGATGACTTTCACATGACCCTGAAAGAGGTGACTGGTGAGCAGGGCCAATATTGAATTATGCTTTGTTAAAATGAACCAACGTAAGGAGAAGAACATGGATAGAGCGGCCCTGCTAAATCATGTGGCTGGTGTGTTTCAGGAATTTTTAAGATAGTTGAAATCTTTCCCATAGTAAAACGCTTTCTTTAACATTGTTCATGAACAAATTAAGCATATTACATCAATTCTCAAATTGTTCCTTTATAGACAGATTCTCAGCTACATAGAGAAATAAGTCATTTCTGACCAAATTTAGCACACTTATTCTCCAAGACATTCCACAATCTAACTTTATTTCTCTTGACTGACAGCTTTTACAGTATAGGCTACATTTCACATGCAAAATACTATGGTTCCCCAATTCAGAAAATGAGCAACGTTTTCAAAAAAAGGTACAAATGACATCCTATTTTGTATTGTTGCATTATATTATTAACAAACATTATATGATTTTTGCTATAATAAAAAACTTGAGCAATTATTAATTTGTTGTTGCCTACCTTTTGCACTGCTAAGAAAGTGGCTAAAGACTCGACTGCAGTTGTCGCGTTTCGGCTAACAAAGGCATGACAAAGTGAAAGTGCTAGACTGGCGCTAGGCTTTTAAATTAGGAAGATCTTTGTAGGCGTGTTTACATCGGGTGAAATTGATTACATTCTCTCAAATCAAAAGACGTCTGGTGTAGGCTATAAGGTCTGACGTTGATGAGTGTGATTTGAATGCTTGTGTTAGGGGGGCATAGCATCTGCGCATGAAACCTCTATGTTCTATAGAAAAGAGATTTGAATTGTGCAATACCTTGTTGATAACAGGAATGAGCGACTTAAATTTCGTATTCATTTTATGAATTACGGTTTAATATTGGTATCCACAGCCGCGACCCTCCTTTGAACGTGATCTGGGCGTTTGCGCTACCCTCATTAATTCTTCGAGAGTTCTGGTTGATTATGTAGATGAAAGGCAATGTGGGTGATATAATAGTTACATGTTTTCTTATATTTTGTACATTCTTGTAAGATTTTTGTATCTTTTGTGTAATGTACAGTCGTGTGAAAAAAATATTGATATCATGGTTTAAATGTCATTGTTTTCGGTTCAATTACATCACCTTTATCTATAGATATTGTTTGAAAGAAGATCAAATATTGTCCATTTATCTTTTTATCATTTAACTATATTTTTCACATGACTGTATATTGCTAACTTTGCTAGATTTGGGCTTGTATGTGCAAGTGGGTTAGTTTTTTATATCAACAAAACCCACAGCATAATAATGATGGACTCCATGAGTGATGACAGGATACACTGTATGGACAAATGTATTGGGACACCAACACATTACACCTACAGGAGCTTGTATGACATTCCATTCTAATTCCATAGGCATATATATTGAGTTGGTCCCTTTTTTACAGCTATAACAGCTTCCACTCTTCTAGAAAGGCTTTATACAAGATTTTTGGAGTGTGTCTGTTAAACAAGAATTTTTGACCATTCTTCCAGAAGAGCATTAGTGAGGTCAGACACTGATGTTGGACGTGAAGGCCTTTATGGACCTTGTGCACTGCGGCACAGTCATGCTGGAATAGAAAAGGACCTTCCCCAAACTGTTCCCACAAAGTTGGAAGCATAGAATATTCCAAAATGTCTTGGTAAACTGAGGCATTAACATTTCTCTTCAGTGGAACTAAGGGGCTTAGGCCAACCCCGGAAGACAACACACAATGCAGTCAGACAAGAAACAATCTCCTGGCATTCGCCAAACCCAGTCTCATCCATCAGACTGCCAGATAGAGAAGTGTGATAAGTCACTCCACAGAACACGTTTCCACTGTTACACCACTCCATCCTACTTTACACCACTCCATCCTACTTTACACCACTCCATCCTACTTTACACCACTCCATCCAACTTTACACCACTCCATCCTACTTTACCCAACTCCATCCTACTTTACACCACTCCATCCTACTTTACACCACTCCATCCAACTTTACACCACTCCATCCTACTTTACACCACTCCATCCTATTTACACCACTCCATCCAACGCTTGGGGTTCGGATCTCTGCAGTTATCGAGTCAGCAGAGCCTTTGACAACTTTTTCGCATTATGCAACCGCTTCCACTTTGAAAAAATACCATTTACAATTGATCGTGGAATATCTAGGATGGCTGAAATTTCACTAACTGATTTATGCAAAAGTGGCATCCTATTACAGTACCACACTCAAATTAAGCTCTTTCGAATTAACCTTTTTTCACAAATGTTTGTAAATTCAAGATGTTGTCTCAACATTAGTATTCAGCGTAAATATTTCCTGTGACGACTTTGTGCATTTATTCAGACTCACATAATTAAATTATTTAATGTAAGGTAAATATTTCAAGAGAAATATATTGATCAAACATCACAACCAGAAATTGGACGTACTTCAAATGCATGATACTCTGTCAGAGTACATCATTCACGGTAAGTCTTTCTAATAAACCACACCCTCAAAGTTTAAGTTAACAAGATATTAACTAATGATCATATTTTCACATGATAATTAATATTTTACATTTGATTACCTGAATATGAGGTAAATATTTCAAAAGAATAAAGTGATAAAACCTCAAAACCAGAACTTCAAATCTAGAGTATAGGATCAACTCTTACTGTCTCACTGAAAGACAACATCCTTGTTTAAAATAAACAAGAGGTTTAACAATGAGAGATATCAGTGTTTCCCATCATAACAATACAGAAGACATTATTATCCTCTATATCATTATAATGTGACATTTGATACAAAGTCTGATCTTAAAACGGATAGGAAAATCTCTAATCAGAAATAACTGGTATGATAATCAGTTAGTCTAAATAATCCTCAAGGAGGAACAGTGACGCTATATCTCAACATTTTACAAATCACTTGCAAGTATGAATGAGAATATATTGATTTCACGAGATCACATAAATTAATGGGGGAGTGTAATGTTTGTTGATGTTATTCATGGCCGCACATTTTGAAGAGGTTTGCAAAGTTTCAGTGGCCATAGAAACACTACAAAACCTGATTAAATGGGCTCAAATAACAATAATCAAACTGAAATATCTTGTACGTTTTTTGTAAAAGTATCCAATTACCTCAGTTTATGGGGTCACGTTTATGGGGTCAATATCAGTAGATCCATTGACTTTGCATGACATACCCAGAACCCCTCTAACAAGGTTAGAGGTCCCAGTCTATTGTCCCAAAGGGGGTCTGTGTGAGTGAGTTCTCCTCAGTTTCCCACAGCATCTCCATTCAGTACTTTCAGTAGAGGGACAATAGAAGTGTGTCTTATCATACTCATCACATTATGCAGCTCTGTCGCCCTTAAAACTCAAATAATATGAAAGTACCAGTTTGGAAAACATCTGGAATCACTGATATATGATCATCAGACTGGAAATCACGGAATGCAAAAGCTGTATAAATTCTGATATACTGAAAAGTAATGAATGTAAAACAGGTGTTTCAGTAAAAAACACAATGTTGTTTCAATTTGTTTTTTATCAATGATCTCTTTCAAAGTTCATTACACGTCATGACAAATAACCAGCTAAAATCATAAATAACATACGGATTTCTGACTCAATAAAAATAAATAACGTTTTGTAACTAATGAATATTAGTTTCATTAATTGACTTTGTAGAGTTTGAAAGAAGCACAATTAGTTCTGTGATGGATAACTATTTTAGATTCTGTACAATCTTGATTTGAAAAAGATTCTTGGAACTTAATATGTTGAATATTATTAGTCAGTAACAAACTTGTTTTGGTATCTTATTTCTGTGGATTGGAGAAAAAAGTAAAATACAAAAACTTTTAATATGATTATTCTGGGTATATTTATTTGCCATGACTCAGTGAGTAACATCATCAAATACCTTGTTGCAAGGTAAATATTCCAAGAGAAATAAAGTGATGAAACATCAAAACCAAAAGTTGGTCAAAACATGATGCTCTATTAGAGTATAGTATCCACAGTATCTTTCTAAAAGACATCATCATTTGAAATTATCGTGTTCAAAATACACAAGAGGTTTAACAATGAGAGATATCAATGTTTCCCATATTAACCATACATTAAACATTATGATCCTCATCATCATTATAATGTGACATTTGACATATAGACATCTGATCTTAAAACAGATCAATAATCTCTAATCATAGAGATGATAACTGGTACGATAATCAGTTAGTCTAAATCACAGGTGTCAAACCGGATCCACGGAGGGCCGAGTGTCTGCAGGTTTTTGCTGTCACATTGTACTTGATTGATTAATTAGGTAACTAATTGGTTAGGTCTACCCTCACCTGGTTGTTTAGGTCTGAACTGGGAACCAATTTACAGGAAAAAACAAAAACCTGCAGACACACGGCCCTCCGAGGAACCGGTTTGACACCCCTGGTCTAAATAATCCTCCTGGAGGAACAGTGATCAATAGCAAATATAAAACTGATACATTCTTCACAGAAGATAATCAATACACTGTCAATATCATTGCACAAATAAATTGGTAGATAAGGACCCATTTTAGAGTACATTTCTTAGTACATTTCCTTAAAGAGGTTATATAGTAGCAATTTGATCAAATGTTTTAAAAAAATAAAACATGCTTAGATATAAACTATAACACTGTAATAAAAAGTGTTCCTATTTTAAATAATTTCCTTAGAAAAAGATTTAACAATTTAAAATAAACTAGAGGATTTCACACAACACTACAAAAAGTAGTTTGTATAAAAGAGTTTCACAGAAATTCTTTAGAACTGCTGAACAGCAAAAAATTTAATCCTGAACAACACCAAGACTTATTAAGCCCTAAAAAAACAGAAAAGGTAAAGGAGGTCTTCCTGTTATCATTACTTTCAATGAAACAATTGTTAGACCAACATGGTCCATAGTTTATCTAAGAGCGGAACTCCAGTCTGTAAGACTCTACCAGGGCCTCCAGAGGACGCTGATGACTGGACTCTTCTCCTTGCTGATGCTGTGCTGGTCTGAGAAACTCAAGTCACTTTCTGTCCTGTTCTCATCAGAGGATGTCTGCATGCTCTGGAAGTGGCTCAGCAGTGAGGCGGAGCTTCCTGTCTTGTTCTGTTGCTGTTGTCTCAGGTAACAAACTGTCCTCTCTAGGATGTCAGCTTTCTCCAGCTTGGAGTCAGGTGGATGGTTCAGGATCTCTGGACCCAAAAGAGACTTGAGCTGCTCAATGCTGCTGTTGATCCGATCTCTGCGTAACTTCTCAACCACTGGCTTTCTTAGCTGCAAGAAGAGAAGAGGACAGTCATTAATAACATTGTTCAAATATTTATCAGAGGTGAGATAAATGGATTACATATATTATTGAGAAACAGACTATGAAGCAAATTGTAATCTGAATTTACCTTATTTGTCAGAGTCAGGTGATCCTGAGAGTGGATCCTAGCTGAGGTGATTGTAGGTACCATGGCTGTGTCTCTGTTCTGTAGAGGTCTCTATGTAGAGTGAATCTGACTCTACTGGCTTCATGTCTCCTATATATAGTCCCAAATCTGCATATGAATGGGTGGGTCTTGATGTGGTTGGAGTTTCTCACACTCTGTAACCAATGGGTGATCTAGAAAGAACAATGAGGAATGTGGAGCTGCCACATGCTCAGTGTTCTTATTGCTGGGGGACAATGGTCACGTCTCAGGGGAGCAGGTGGAGGGGTGGGGGTGATGGAGAGAGACTCACAGAGTGCAGAGTGAATCTGGGAAAGTAGTGACCCCCAGATCTGCTTCCTGATGTTGGTATTAATGACACTGTTAGAGCACACGCTAATCATCATCAACGTACACGTGTGGGACTGACGCTGATCCTCTACAATAAACACACAGTGGTACTTGATGTTCACCTGGAAGGATATTGTTGTAGAAATAGTGCATCCACACTTTATCACTGATTCAGTCACATTTTATTGTCTTACAATAGATGTGACTTCATTAATATAATCTGCTGTAATGTGTCTTTCTAATTGTCACACATTAGATTATAAAAATATATTTATTATATATTATGTGAGAGCTTGTGAAATTAATATTTATTTGTCTTTACCAGAACAAATGCGGCATATTTTGAATCTTATACATCCATAAAAATGTAATACAGTTTTTATTATTCAGATAAGTCGAAGATGGATATTCCGTCAATATAAACAGGTCTCCAATCTCAGTAGTATTAGTTATAAAGGGAATCACTCTGGAGTCCAGGGGAAGCGAGCTGATCTGAGGTTCCCACACTGAGTCCTGTGTGCTGTGATCAATGTAAATAAAAGTTGCTCAGTGGACCATTAGTGACGGCTATTGGCTCTGTGTTGAACTATAGACAGAGAGTGACGTCAGAGACCATCTGGATTCTGGAGGGAAACTCCAGAACACCTGCTGTTATCTTAAGTGTGCTACAAAACATATGTTGGTTTAAATTCCTTAATGTATATTTTTAATTTATTTATTATTTCACGTCCAATAATTGTGGCCTTAATCTTTTTTTTACTTGTTTCATATCTTGAAATTCAGATTATAGTTTTGCTAGAGCACTTTGATATTAGATTAATATGGTATACCCTATTTTCTGAAAATGCTCCTACATAAATAATATCAGGTCTTGATTAAGCTATTGCCTCATAGGGAGTTAGATGAACAAAAATGTTTAGTTAACACTTTATAATGAGAATCCCAAACGTGTTTCTGTCAATGCGCAACAGGTTACCATACATTTCATTATCTACAACCATAACTCTCATCCTAAACCTTATTCTAACCCTAACCTAAACAAGAATGTGCTAATCAACAGAGTTGTTAATAGATTTCCTATCTACTGAACATCTACTAATGCAAATTGGGACACTCAATATAACGTGTAACCAACTTTGATGATCGGTTGTGTTCAGCTATCTGTACAATCCCTTCTATAAGTGTGTCTTCTGTATCCCCTAGTGATTCTGGTTGTTCCCCAGACAGTCAGGTGTTGGTGGGACTGATGATGAGGATGCTAATGACACTATAGTGTGACTTTACTCATCTGAGGTTTCCCACACTCTGTCCATTGATAGACAGGGATTCTACTAAACAATAGAAGTGTGCCTTTTTATATGCTAATAATCTCCTACACAAGCAGTTGACATCATGCCCTTGAGGGAAAACGAAGTACTAGTATGTACATGCTAATATCGTAATGTGTAGTTGCTTATGAAAGTGTTCACATCTTTCCCTGGCTATACTTTCAGATGTTGTCAAACAACCTTAAAAAAGACAATCAATTTGACTTTTTGTCTTATAAAGTGAATGTAAATTCTGTAACATTTTACAAATTATTTGCTAATATAAAATAAGAATATATAGATTTCACGTGGTCACTTATATTAGGACGGGGGAACGTACTGAAGTGTGTTGATGTAATTCTTAGGCAGTGTCATGTCCTGGATGCGGGCCCCTAGCCATCTCTATGCTTTGGGGCTCCCATTCAGGGCATGGCACATGGAGAGGCCTCTAGCCATCTCCATGCCATTGTGGGCTCCCCAGTCAGAGCAGCTGCATTCAGTTGACTCTGATTGGGGAGCCTACTTAGGTCAGGTTTTCACCACACCCGGTGTGGTTTATTGTTTG
>JACXGK010011176.1:0-16486 GCA_016801125.1 Novumbra hubbsi
CTTTAATTTTCAATTGGAATGTGCCTCACAACCGTATTTGTGGGTGTTACGCCAGGAGCAGAATAATGGCTTGATCATCCGATGGCAGTATAAAATATAAAAAGCTGTGGCTCACCCCCGAACACATTTATCTCAGGCAGCGGTCTTCCACCTCACCGTGTCCTGCTTTATTCCGTTTTAATTTGGTTAGTTCTGTGACTTTCAGTTTGCATCTATTTGATACGGTTCCATTCTGTTTGGTTCTGTTAGGTAGTGGTTATGACTACACACACAGCTGTACAGTTCTGCAGCTGGGGAGGTGATTGTCTCAGTGTCACCTTGGTCACTTTTAACACCAGTGTTCAGTATAACCCCTTCTTACCTCAGACTCCCTAGTGTTAATAGTGCCATCAGCTGGAAAACTGTCCAGAAACAATGGTGATTAAGGCACTGGCCAGTCACCCGGCCCCGTGTGAACAGAACAGACCAACCAATCCTCTTACTACAGCCAGAAAGGAAACAAATCAGGGAATCAGAGACTAAGAGTCAGAGAGGGAGGCAGGGAGAAAAATAAGAGAGCGAAGAGGGAGAAGTAAAAAAGAGAGATGGATATTTATAGAGAAGAAAGAGAAAGACATGGAGAGGAACAGAGATACAGGAAGAAGAATACCTAGAGAGGAACAGAGAGACAGAAAGAGAAAGATGGATAGGGACAGAGAGAGAAGGATTAGAAGGCAACTAGACAGACATAAAAAACAATTTGAAAATGCTGCAATGCCCTCCATAGAGACTATACTGTGGCAACATATCTGACCATTGTTACTGACTAAACCTTGACTATGAACCTATACAACCACACTGGGCCTTGCTAGGAAAGATACCGCCACAGGTGGACTCGGAAGAAGTCCAGGTGCACAGACCAGGTGCACACAACCCACAAAGTTATGGAGCACTAATCTCCAAATGCACAGTAAATAGGATCGCATTAGAGAGAAATATGTCCCGCCGATCAAACAAGCCATGAACGAGCTTGGTGTTTGTGTCCTGCTGCCTCCTGAAAGCACAGCCAGTGGAGCACAAACAACCCTATTAGATTAACCAATAGATCTCGTCGTTAATTTTCCTTTGCCATTCGTACTCAGAACTAATTTCCTGTTTTTGCAACACTGTACATAGATAAGGAAATCTACACTTTGAATGTACTATTTGCACTGGAAATGTAAACAAATGTTGCCCCTGACCACAAAAGGCTTTACACTGGCGAGGGGTAGAGAGCCGGGCTCTGTCGTGTAGCCAAATCACCCTCAGTAACTCCCCCTCGGCTGGGCGGTGGGAGGTAGAGCTGCAGGTGCGGCTCAGGGTTAGGGGTAAGGGGGAAAGGACGGAGAGGAATAATACTGGTAGGACATTTAGAAGAGTGGAGCATTGTGGATATTTCTGTGGTACCTTCCGTCGCTGTGGTAACGGCCAGGTGTGCTCTCGCCGTCTGGCCCTATGATTGGCCAGTTGTGTGTACTGTACTACGTAACCGCCGTGTCCCGATCGGCGTATTGATCTCCCTGTGTCAAACCAGTGGTCTGACTGAAAGTAGTGCACTGAACTGGGAAGAGGGTTCCGTTTGGGATGGGAGCACGGTTTCCCCGAATCCCTCTGAGTCACATTACCCAGAACCACCTTGGTGGACCGGACTCAGGGCACAGTGGGAAATGAATATTGGGTGTTTATGCTAAAATCACCTCAGACTTGTTTTGCCTCAATTTTTTTATTGTAATAAAATATTTGAGTTAGTCACAGTTAAGCTCCCTGAGTTGGTGTTCTTTCAGTTGTCGGAGCTTGGCTTGAGTCGCCTTTCCCTTGAATCATTGAATGAACGAATATACTACATCATCTATCCTGTAGTTCTTCAGCATCTTCCTGCTGTCGAACACAAAGCCTGTGTATTATAGGATAATGGCTGAGGGTGATGGTGGGGGGGTGGGGGTGTATGGTGTAGGGGTGGTGGGTGTAGAAGTTATCTGCTATCATAACAGATGGGCTACAGATGAAGAGCGGCCCAGACCTTTCTTCGGGCATCACTCAGCAGAATACGTGACATCAGTGTCACTGCGCTCGCGTTTGTTTGTTTTGAGACGAACAAATGGAAAAATGTACCCTCTTTCACGCCCTGTCAGCTGGTATGATGGTCTGGTGGGGAGCTGAAGGACTAATTACGTCCCGTGTGTTTGTTGAAGTAGATGCTTACGTGATCGATGAGGACTCTGAGGTGTTACAGCACTCTAGCTCAGGGATCGGCCAATAGATTCATCCGCAGGAGGAGTTCTGACAGAGCAGATGGCTGGCGGGACGGAAATAATTATATATAATCATTATGTACATATGCATTGTAATTGGCCACGGGCACAACATAGTAAACGCAGAATAAATATTTATATATACAGCTCTGGAAAGAAATAAGAGACTTCCTCACCTTGTTCTCTCCTTTCCAAATCATCTGAAGTGTGGAACAGAAGGGTTCAACTTGCGGTTTTCTCTCAAATTGAACCTGTCTGTTCCTCACTGAAAATGTTCCTTGCAAATGTTTTGGGAAAGAAAAGAAAATGGTGCAGTGTTCTCTTAATATGTCTCCAGAGCTGTATGTCCACTGCAAATGGACCACAACAAAACTCACAATTAGATCATAACTTTTACCCCAATTATCACAGGTTTGGAAACACCCAATAGGTCTAGCTTGCCACACCCATCAAACCCTAATGGGTAAGTGTCTCCAAACATTTGACTGACTCTGAATGAGGCGTCGTTTATAGGAGGGCCCTCCCCTCCCAAAGGTGTATCGTTTATTTCAGTTCTCTGTGTTCTTCTTGTTGGCTTTTCTTCAGCTAGGTCGTCATTGCATGTAAGAAATGGTTCTTAATTCGTTTATTCGGTAAAACATAAAATATTATTTAATGGAATACAAGGGAACACATTTCCAAAATAAATCTTTTGGCTGAATCCCACATACTGTAATTGAACCTTCTTGGAGGACTTATCTCCATTTAGCCAAACGTGCTGTGGAGTATCTCATATGTTCATTTTGATTATTTGACTTCCAAGGCGTCGACACTTTCCTATAAGAGCTATGTTTCAATTAAGGAAAGAAAGCAGTTAGATGAAACACAGTTGTAGAACGTGTCCATCAGGAGAATACGTATATACATTCTCATCTTTCTCATTGCTTAGTCATATAGGCAACACGTTATTGGAACCTGTGAACTTAGCTCCTACCGTGTGTGTTCTGCACAATATCTTCCTAAAAGATGCCCGCCCATGTCGTGCCTGAAACACTTTCCCTTCCTACATTGAGTAGTTCTCACTTCCTGGCCTTTTCTATTAGTGATTTCTTGCTCCAAAAAAACAGGAAACCATGACAACGCCACCTGAGCCCAAAGCCTGTAACAAGCCCGTAATTGGCCATGAGAGTGCTGTCCGTTGGAATCTTTCTCTGACACGGCTATGGACAAGAAAGTGAGCCTCAGCTCTGCCTGTGTGGCTATATTTGACGTTCTTTCAGAGGACCCGTGAAGAGCTGAAACCATGATAGCAGTGGCGTACAGATTCTGTGAATGATGGTGATGACGATGAATACCATCGTAGCAGTAATCCCATGTCCTTACAATGCAGGTGGTCAAGCACTTGGGTCACAGTTAATGCGGCTCTGACCACTGGTGCCCTGAAACACACCAGAAAGGCATAGACACGGAAGGAGTGAATGTCGTGGTTTTCTCTCGGCAATGATGGTTTGCGTAGGATCGCAAGTCTTTCTGGCCTGTCAGACTTATGCAGGGACACAAGATGCACCTCCCCCTGGCGTCATGACCGATCTGGCGCTTTTGGGAGCGTCAATGGAGAGGACGCCTCCTCGGTAAACACCATGAGTCAGCAAGATGTCAATCAAAGTTGTTTGTTTTCCTCTTCATGCTCTGCAAATACAGGACTTTTGAGAATCAGTTTCTAGGCAGAACGTATCCAACAGTTACGCTGAAAAACATTTATAAGAGCATAATAAACCATATCAGTGAGGGGTGTGTTTTGTGTGGCTGTATCAGTGAGGGGTGTGTTTTGTGTGGCTGTATCAATGAGGGGTGTGTTTTGTGTGGCTTTGTTTGCCGTAATGACTGCCATGGAAAACCCTTCAGTGTGATGGAAAGTGAGAGAGGAGATTAGACAGAGGGGTGGCGCTAAAGCCTGACTGTCGGGATCATGTGACGCACCTAAAACCAACAAAACAAAGATAACACCTCTGTTTGAACTATTTTCCATGTGGGGGTATAGCTCAGTGGTAGAGCAATTGACTGCAGATCAATAGGTCCCCGGTTCAAATCCGGGTGCCCCCTTGTTTTCCTTTCAGATTCTTGTTCTGATTAATGGGCTCAACAAGTGGCATTCGTTTTCGGTGGGATCGGTGGGGTAACCCGACAACACAGCTGCTGAGTTCTTGCGAGGCTCTGTGCTCCTTTTCTGCTCAGTTCTCTAATCACGGATGGGATGTGGCACTGTGATCTCAGTCTGTTAGTGCGACTGGGGGAACTTCTGAGATCTGAGAACGGGAGGCATTCCTCATCCATCTGTGTCCTCACCTGTCAGCTACCCTTCTGCCTCCCAAACTCTTTGATGTCTCGTTTATTTCACAGGGACCCTGGGAGATTTGGAGACTTTCCCTTTAAATATTTATTCCTACTTCACGGAACACCCGTTTCATTTCTCGGCTTTGCGGGTGATCGAAGTTAACTCATTGTTAGCTTAGCACAGACGCATAATGCAGTCGCCACTCCATAATTTAGCTCAAAACCAACAAATTTCAACCAATTACTAAAATCATCCATCCCAGACTAAAAAGGCAGGTAACTAGATTGGGATCATGCAAAATGGCTCCCCAGAGCAGGGACCATAGAGCTGAAAATGACCCACAATCCTTGTTCTCCAAGCACAGTTGAACCCTCCAAGCTAGTATGGTAGCCACTTGGCCTTGGGGCAGATCACGGAAACAGAACAAGTCAAATGTTGATTTGCTAGCCATCTTAAGTGCCGGCCTGATTCGCAAAATCTGACCCCTCCATGTTTGATTTTGCTTTAAGGGATGTGTGAAGAATTTTTTTCTTTTGCAAAGTGAATATCACCCACAATTCAACTAACTGTGTGTTGGTGTGTCTAATGTTGATCGCCAGTTGATGTTTTTTTGTTGGAAAATTTCACAGCAAGAGTCTCTGGAACATCTTTGTTGGTTGGTTTTGCTTCCCAATGCAATCTCAAAGCACTGATCCCACCTTGATCTATAGGTGAACTGAAGACGTTTGTTCGGAAATCAGTAAAATATATTGTCCATGAAAAAAACTAAAAAATGTGTTTTAAAAATACAATATTTTATTTGTTTTATTTAATTTTATTTAAATATTTCTTGTCATGCTGACAGATTTGCGGGTCTGTTGAGACCATTGAGGGAGTGCAGGCTGAGTCTGCTGGGAGTCCGATGACATGCTAATTATTGAGAAACACTATACTACAACAGGTAGGCTGTTTTATTTCACATTTGGACATCCCCAGGGGGTTTACAACAACTATAAGTTGTTTATTGTATAAAAATATAACATAACAAACTGAAAATCTGAATTATTTCTTTCAAAACTACAATATCAACTAGAATGAACAATTTGGGGTCCCTGCATTAGTGTGGTGGAACACTATAAACAAAAACCCAAGATTGTATTTGATTCTTGGCCAAAATGTGCCACCTTTAAAAAGATTTGTAGGTTTTTTTCATGAAATCTTGAAGTATAGTGTTATTGTGGTCGAGATTTGGAAGGCTTCTACTTTATGGAAATACACACGTCATTTTATTACAGCCTGTCCTCAACAAGGTGAAAAAAACCTAGGCTTCTATCTTTAACCAGTCTGAAGATGCGAATAGAAATATAATGGATGCGCTTTTCGATGCAAAACACAGCCAAGTGGCATTTAAGGTAATATAGAAAAGCCTTTAGAAACCTTAAGCTATATTGCATTTGAAGTGAAAAAACATGACTTTGATCTATTTAAATAAAACTTATAAAGCAAAAACTATCCTTGCTGGGAGGAGCCAATAGGATTGGTTTTCCATTTATAAACAGCTGATTATCAACCAATTCATCCAGGACTACATAAATCAAAATTGGATGGAGGACATTTACATTTTTGTAATTTAGCAGTTGCTCCTATCCACTGAAGGGCACTCATTGGAATAAATATTTTTTTATTGAGAGACAATCTACACCGATAATGCAGTCTGAAAAGGTCCCTCGGTCAGCGGGGATTCAAACCTGTTTAAGGAGGTCCCAGTGGATTTCCAGTCATTGCCTTAACCGCTCAGCCACAACAACCTAATACGCTGTTTGTGGAGACCAGGGCCCTCACAGTCACACACTATAGGGAACTGTTACTAGGGAGTGAGAGAGTGTGAACGAGCAGAGCTGTGCCCAGACTGAGTGGTGGTAATCACAAGGCCCCAGGCTGCCACTAACGACAGACTGATAACACCTCTCGCCACGCCACCGCCAGCCCGCGTCGCTGGTGAAGAATTCCACGGCCGATCAATACGTCCCAGGTTCAAATCTGGGTGCCCCTTTTTTTCTCTTAAACATCAAATGTCGTCCGTCAGACAAACAAGACCGTATTGAGTCATCATTATGATGGATGGATGAATGTTCACGGAGACACGCACGCGCAGACTCTCTACAGCCTAGTAAAGTATTCATGTTCTGGCCCATCTAACTCAGCAGATGGATCGGCACTTCCTAACTGGTTTCTCTCCTGGTCTCCGTCCAGGTCTTTCCAAACCCTGCCGGTGCATGAGAAGATACAGATCCTTGTAAAAGCTGATCCTGCCAATATTTCCCCAATGCTCCATCATCGTGACAGGTCACCACAGCTACCGTAAACATAGGGAAACAGGATCTACATCGGATATACGCTGGATGTATTATTGAGAGCAACCTGAATGCAGACGAATAATGTAAGGCTCAAAGTTAACAGGGACTCAGTATTCCATGAGGGCCCAAGCTGATTGTCTGGCTTATTTAACCGAGAATTATCATAGATCCTCTACATTTATGAAACAGTGAATGATTATGATAGAGGAATCATAAATACATATCTGGTAACTTACAAATCAAAGAAATCCAGTAACTAACCGCAAGTACTACAACACATCAAATGTGAGCACCAAATGTTATTGGTTCTGGGTCCATGGCCAGGAAACTCCCATGGAGAACTTGTGGCCAATCCTCAAGAGGCGGATTGACAAACAAAACCGTCAAATTCTGACAAACTCCAAGCATTGATTATGCAAGAATGGGCTGCCATCAGTCAGGATGTCGCCCAGAAGTTAATTGACAGCATGTCAGGGTGAATTGCAGAGGTCCTGAAGAAGAAGGGTCAACACTGCAATTATTGACTCTTTGCATGTACTTAATGTAATTGTCAATAATAGCCTTTGACACTTATTAAGGCTTGTAATTATACTTCAGCATACCATAGTAACATCTGATAAAAAGATATAAAAACACTGCAGCAGCAATCTTTGTGTAAACCAATACTTTCTCAAAACGTTTGTCTAAACTGACCTTGAGCAAAACAATCCCCGAAAAGTGAATGTCTGCTATATGACTAAACCTGATAACATGGATTGTATTGTACAATGCTCATGAAAAAGTAACTTTGACCATCATCTGCCTACATCTTAGGAGTGGACGGATTTTGTTTACTAACTGCACATCCACGGATCAATGTAGATCTGACAGTTCCCAATGCAGTGAAGTTTTTCTGCTGGACTTTCAGGTTTTACGTTCGGGAAAATGATCATAAGGACAGGACATGTAGTCAGAATAAACAGCAGGTGAATTTTATCTGGCATCCGTCGGGTTACTGGTCAGACGCCCTCAATACCAGACAGCCCTCCACCTACATCTCTTTAATTATCTCTGCAGGAGAAACCACAGCATGTTCAGATGTTCCCTTAAAGTGGATCCATCCAGGGTGGAGCATGAATTGTAATTTGCTGAAGTAATTATTTTACTGTGTTTTCAAATGCAGTAGCGGCTTCAGGCTTTGAGCAAAGAAAAAGCCCAGCACCCTGGTAACAAAGAAATGAATAATGTTTTCTATATATATATATATATATATATATATAACAACTTGGTTTTCCTGGTAACAAAGAAATTAATAATGTTTTCTATATATATATAACAACTTCAGTCAAACAATATCTAACAACTTCCAACGATCTCTGGCTCATCCGGGTACAACAGCCAACTGTGTCTCTTCCATGAGGGAATTTGTTTTTATGTGTTTTTCCCCCAACAGTTATTTCATCAGGTAAGAATAACTGATAACAGATTATTCTTTTCTACACCCTTGCTCAAGGAGAGAACAAAAGATGTTTCAACAAGCAACCCTCTCACACCGCACATTCACCTGTTACATGACCTGTTATTCACATTCACCTGTTACATGACCTGTTATTCACATTCACCTGTTACATGACACGCTATTCACATTCACCTGTTACATGACACCCTATTCACATTCACCTGTTACATGACCTGTTATTCACATTCACCTGTTACATGACACGCTATTCACATTCACCTGTTACATGACACGCTATTTACATTCACCTGTTACATGACACGCTATTCACATTCACCTGTTACATGACACGCTATTCACATTCACCTGTTACATGACACGCTATTCACATTCACCTGTTACATGACACGCTACCTACAAGCGGTAACATGGTGTCTCTACTGACAACGATTAGGACAACAATATAGTAATTACAAAAGCCCATTTTCTCGCACACTCACAATTCCAAATAATACACAATTGGACCCACACGACAAGCTCTCTCCACAACAGACATAGTCTTAGATTGGACCCACACGACAAGCTCTCTCCACAACAGAAATAGTCTTAGATTGGACCCACACGCCAAGCTCTCTCCACAACAGACATAGTCTTAGATTGGACCCACACGACAAGCTCTCTCCACAACAGACATAGTCTTAGATTGGACCCACACGACAAGCTCTCTCCACAACAGAAATAGTCTTAGATTGGACCCACACGCCAAGCTCTCTCCACAACAGACATAGTCTTAGATTGGACCCACACGCCAAGCTCTCTCCACAACAGACATAGTCTTAGATTGGACCCACACGCCAAGCTCTCTCCACAACAGACATAGTCTTAGATTGGACCCACACGACAAGCTCTCTCCACAACAGACATAGTCTTAGATTGGACCCACACGACAAGCTCTCTCCACAACAGACATAGTCTTAGAGAAGTCTCTCTTGAAGGGGAGAATGATACTAAACTGCACATTCTTTGCTGTACAAGATGGAGCTCGCACACACAGCTTTTCACATTAACATTTTGGTCATTTAGCAGACAGTTCTACGTTGACCATCTTACAGTCAATGTATTCAACTTAACATCTCCAGGAGGAGCAACCACCTAACTGTTTCACCTCAAGACGAACTAAATCTAGCAGCAAAGTCTGTGCTAGTGAAATGGGGGTTTCTTCAGGTTGTGGCCATTTTCGGTGACCTTGGAGACCGCCGAATCTTTCCCGCCAGGCATTTCCTGTTGTCAGTGGACTTTCCTCTCCTAACCCCGTGCGCGGATGATCGCATGAGAGGGCTCAATGCTAGTGTCAACACAGTGGATCGTCGGTCAATTTCAGAACTCACTGTTGCTTGAGTGGTTTCATGGCTACTGATGACAACATCTTTCTCCATTGCTCTGCAGGGGTGCAAATCTGTTGAAATGGTCTTGTTTTTGATTCTGCTTTTGTCAATACTCTGGGAGATCTAGGAGGGAACACTAATCAACTTGGGGATGCGTATAACCTTCCTAGAAGCAACATTTTCAGATATCCAAACTGAATAACGTCTTCCCTTAATCTAAACAGCTAATCCTATGCCGGACTGGTGTATGAGAATATGTCTAGTGATTTCAATATTTCAATCTGGCCTTTTAAAGCAAAATGAGATTAAGGAACTGGGCTTTGTAATAGGATAGGAGTACTTTTATTCCTGTTCTGTCACTGAGCAGTCTCATTCACTTCAAAATCCTAGATAGATTAATTTTGATAGAATCATTTTGATAGAATCATTTAGATAGAATCATTTAGATAGAATCATTTAGATAGAATAATCACAAGGGAGGTTGAATGTCGAACTTCTGGTCAATGGTTCAAAGTTGTGCCCTTTGTCCGATCCTTACCTTCTACCCATCTGGATTCTTCAGGATCTTCTCTGAGGTCCTGGACGTTTCGATTGTCCTTACCTGCTGCTTGGGGGTGGTTAGAGGGCTCATCAAAACAACTTATAGTGTCATTTAGGCATGTTTTGGAAATAGAAAAAGGATTTCACAGAACTTTGAGGAAAGTTTACTGGTAACATTTTCTTTTTTAAATTGAGATATTTGTAGTTTATTTAATATTACATTTCAAAAAGAAGTGCATTCCATGAATGTAGGAATATATATATATATATATAATATATTATTTATAGATCCCTTAAAGCCCGTATTAGTCTAAAATACACTCACAGATTTGGTTCAGTCATCTCCTAAATTCATTCAGAGACCCAAAAATGGTTTGGATGAGTTTGTCTGATTCTGGGGAGGTAGTAATCTCCAGACATTGCTTTAAAGTAATTACCTCTATCTTCAATTCTTTTTTGCCCTTCCAAAGGTGCTCTTAGATCTTTCTTGCCCAATAGCAGATAAATTGTTCCCCGCTTAGATCTTGTCCAATCTTTGAGCAATCCCTTCTCTTGCTGAGCATAAGTGTGGATGAGAGAGAGCTTCGGTTTCCAAATGGCACCCTATTCCCTTAATATTGCACCGCATTGGACCACCAGAACTGCTCCAACTCAGTGCACTTCAAAGAGGACAGGGTATCATTCGTCACTCAAGCGGCGAGAGCGATGAGAGTACTTCTAACTCTCTGATTGGTTGTTGTCCTCCTCGTGTTGTGAAGCTTCTCAGCCGCGCAGGGGGAACGGCGTGAGGGAGCCAGCCGTTAGCGAGATCCAGATGGGGGGAACTCATGTGAATTAACAGGCCTGACATGCAGAGGCCTCGTGTGAATCCAGATCAGAACACCCTCTGTTTGGCTTTTAACAAAGCAAACCGGCGTGGGACGGGGGGGGGAACTCACGCGGCAACATTTCACTGCACCAAGAGACACATGCGGAGGTCCTCGCACGTGCTCCTCCACGCTCCGGCCGGCGAGGGGGTGGGATGTGGCCGACCTGGTTTGTTCCGATGGCCGGACAATGTAGCGGCCGCGCTCTGCGGCACTGATGAAATCCGCTCTTTGCTCTATTGATCTGGCCTGCGGTTTGATTGATGCTGTCTTTAAAAATTCATTAGGCCAAGGCGTGGGGGGAGCCGCGGGGCCGCTAGCACTCCTGTAGGGCACATTTGTCTGTGTTTACAGAGCCTCGAGCGTTCATTCAGCAACAAGAAAACAGCCCTGACAGGACACGCCTGGGCCAAAGGAGTAATTGTGTATACACTGTACCACCGCACGCGCGCACACACACACGCGCGCACACACACGCTTACCATCCGTCCGCAGAGCTCGGCCCGAAATCCGCACCGAATAAATCCCGCCACGGACACCGGTTGGGCGATCGGGCTGACACGCTCCCCCTGACCGCTCATCCGTTGACATGATTGGGGACAGCTGGACGTTGGAGGTCACCGTGGGGCCACGGGGAACTCACCACGGGGGGGCGTGTCCTGACGGAGGACACACGCTGTACACTGATGTGGTGCGCACAGCGGGAGGTGCTTAGCGGACCTGGGGGGGAGGGGCTGTTGGTAACAGAGGGAGAGGTGGACCCACACCGAGAGGGGGAGTGGGACAAAGAGGGAGAGGGGTGGGGAGGGACTGGGAGGGTTTTCCCTGCCCTGTGGCGGCTTGTCTGGAGCAGCCGAGGCAGCCGAGGCAGCGAGGTAGCTATGGGGTAAGACGCAGGCCGTCAGACAGAGCGCTAACCCGTGCTGGCAGACCTGCGCATAGGTTGTGCCCTTTCTGTGTGCCACAAAGGCAGAAGCTCAGAACGGCAGCGGAACGTTTGGGCATCTGGCGTTTTCACAGCACACGGCCAAGGCGTTCACGGGGACATCACGCGCACCCCGTTGTTGGAATTTGTTAGGCATTGCAAATGCTGACGAGGCTGCATTTGAGGGTTTCATCCAGGGCAAAAGCAAGGTGCTCTTCTCTATAAAGGAGCAAGTACAACTGATAGTTTTTCTTTACCTTTAGGCTATTCTTGAACACCCTTCCCCCGTAGGTTGTTCAGGTTGAGCTGGCCCAGGCTTACATTCTGCCCAACATTGCCTAGAGGACAGTGTGTTTCTGTGGCTGTAACGTGAGATAGACTCGTGCCCCTCACGAAGGAGATTCACATGGTTTTAGACATGAGATTGCAACTCTCATCTCAACGGCATTGCACTGGATCACTGGATTTACATTATTGCATTGCACTGGATCACTGGATTTCCTTACAGAATCAGAGCCAGGGAAAAGAGCTGCTGAGTTATATAAACACACTAATGTTTCAAAATCAGGGCTATTGCTCTCTCATCAGAAAATACTTAAAATAATTCAGGAAATACTACAGCAGTTGGCCTTTTATCGCCCCAGAGGATATATAGCCTCTTTAAATAAAATAAACAGGATGTGAATTATCTGTAGTCCACCAAGTCCAGCCGTGAGGGCTACAACCTACCCTGGGCACGGGGCTGAGCTGTGGGCAGCATGCAGGCTAAACAGGCCGTTTGCATAGTTCAAAAGACAATTGCGGGTAAACACAGGTCGAAAAGCAATTTGACAACAGTTGACAAACCGGGCTGTAGGCTACCAAATATTTTACCAGCATCCAATTAGTTCCACTGAATGAAAAGCAGCCAAAAGGTTCTTAAGAGGCTTTTGACACCATTTCGGCAGTGGGTGCACCGTCAGGCGAGTCGGTGAAACAGTATATATTCCTCCTCGTTTGACGTTGCCAGTTGGGGAGGTTTCCGACCCATTTGATATTTTTAACATGGGTGTGACGGGCACAAATGGGATTGGGGCGGGTCGATTTATAGAAAAAAATAGTGTTTGGATGTTTTTTTTTTTGTGGAGACCATAGGTGATTGGGTGACTACTGTCAATCAAATATGGCAACCTTGTCCTCATATGCTAGACTACAACGTATCTCCACACACAGTGCCTTGGTTACTGATAGAGTCCAGACGATGTTGATGTCATTTGTACATCCCATCCTTTGTCTGGCGGTTCCCTGTGGCCGGAAATGTTGGTCATGTGTACAACGCCTTCTGTCATGTAAGATAATGTAGTATTGAATATATGTATATTTTTTTAAATAGGCACATTTCCCTCCACGACCCAATATGCTAAACAATTCCCTGTGACATTTAAACGTTTAAATAAACCAATAGAAGAAAGCCCCTTCCTCATTAAAGCTTCCCCCCCAGCCTGACAGGCCCACCTTTACTGCCTCTCCTTCCAGACCCCCCCACCCCCCACCCCCCGCCACAAAACCACCACATTCCTTGACTCCTCTCCCATCCACACCCCCGCCCTCCTGTCCTCCTCCTCCCCCGGCCATCTGATGTTAGTATAGAGGGGTCAGCATGCACATTCCTAAACCAAACACAAACTCTACAATCACAATGACATGGTGCAAACAGTTGAGGGAAGGGTTCAAATTGGTTGGATTGTCGACGCTCACGATAGTCTACATGCAGGTTGAATTCTTGTGCATGTATGGTGTCTGCATGTTGTTTGTATGGTGTTTGTATGGTGTTTGTACGGTGTGTGTATGGTGTTTGTACAGCGTTTGTAAGGTATTTGTACGGCGTTTGTAAGGTGTTTGTACGATGTTTGCATGGTGTTTGTATAGTGTTTGTATGTCGTTTGTATGGTGTTTGTACGGTGTTTGCATGGTGTTTGTAAGGTGTTTGCATGGTGTTTGTATAGTGTTTGTATGTCGTTTGTATGGTGTTTGTACGGTGTTTGCATGGTGTTTGTACGGTGTTTGAATGGTGTTTGTAAGGTGTTTGTATGGTGTTTGTAAGGTGTTTGCATGTTGTTTGCATGGTGTTTAATGTGGGTCCTGGCGCCTCCCAAGCATTTGCTAAATGACAACAAGAAGGATCAAAAGAAATGAACGTGCAAATGAATAAAATGCTTAGTTTAGTATGAGGCTTTCCTTGTTCCTGCGTTAGTGTGACAGTGTGTTGCAGTGAGGCTGTGTGTTCACACGCCACTCCGGCCGTCACACGCCATCCCACACTAATCACGGGAGTGGGGGGGCTTTCAAACCACAACCAGCCTCACATGGAAGAAACAGTTCATGTATAGTATAGACCAGACTAGTGGTTGGAGTCTCTGAAGGTATCCAGCTGCAGCTGGCAGTCTCAGGCCACTTTATACTGCTTACTGTCGGATTCACATCTCTATGCTGTTTCATGACGAGAGACACCATGTGACTGCTAACTGAATGTTTGGCTTTCCGGCTGGCTTATTGACTGGCTAACCAGCTGACTGTTTTGGCCTCTGCACAAAAGGTCAGTATTGATAAGAGGTCAAAAATATGGATCCAACAAAAGTAACTGTTTTTAATTCTTAACATCCGTTAGCTATCTAGCTGCATTACAACACATAAACATGTACATCATGGGCGACAGAATGTCAATGGAAACAGTCAGTCAGCTGGTCAGTCAGTAAGCCAGCCAGCCTGTTCTATATTGGGTCCCTATTGATTGGAAGATTAACAACATCTTCTATTGTCAACAGTCACATTGAACAAGACGTCCTGTGGATACTCACTGTAGATCCTGTGGACACTCATTATAGATCCTGTGGATACTCACTGTACATCCTGTGTTGGATACCCACTGTAGATCCTGTGTTGGATACCCACTGTAGATCCTGTGTTGGATACCCACTGTAGATCCTGTGTTGGATACTCACTGTAGATCATGTGTTGGATACTTACTGTAGATCCTGTGTTGGATATTTACTGTAGATCCTGTGTTGGATACCCACTGTAGATCCTGTGTTGGATACCCACTGTAGATCCTGTGTTGGATACCCACTGTAGATCCTGTGTTGGATACTCACTGTAGATCCTGTGATGGATACCCACTGTAGATCCTGTGGATACTTACTGTAGATCCTGTGGATACTTACTGTAGATCCTGTGGATACTTACTGTAGATCCTGTGGATACTTACTGTAGATCCCGTCTTCCCGTGGCGCCCGTTGTAGTGACCTGTCAGGATGACAGAGGATAGATCTTCTACAAGTCTTGTTACCCACCAGCAGAGACCAGGAGAACCGTGTTAGGAAGGACTGATACATCTGATGAGTTAAACAGGCCTGGAACACAAGTACTTCACCAGGCTGAAGAGAGTCCGTCAGCTCGTGTCCCAGTGGACAATCCTCCTCGAATGTCGTTTGGTTGATTTGGTTGAAAAAGTGCAGTAGACAGCAAGAGGGCACATGGATTTGAACCAGGGACCTATTGATCTGCGGTCAATTGATCTACCACTGAATTATACCACACTGACAGCAGTGCATCCCAGCCACCTGATCACCCCTTCCAGACGGGGACAGCTCCCTTCACTCGTGCTCTCAGTTCCTACCAAGGGCTTAACTTTGACTTAAATTAAATAATACAAGTTGTTTTTTAAAGAAAACCTTGGCAATTTATATTTGAATGGTACAATTTATCCTGAAACTATTCCGTGCTAGTTTAATTACACGGAAAAAGAAAAAGGTTGAAAACGTTTGTCAGTTGTGTAGAATTTTAGCAAGCATGAAATTACAGAGGGATTCTGCTTGCTGATGTGCTTGAGGAGGAGGTGAAGACGTTTCTGATTATGCCCAGGGTCTCCCGCTTCAGTTTTTTCAGGGTTTGTATCTGGGTGAATAAATATCGCAAATTGCCATCATGCCATTACTTCTAAAATGTTATGGCCATTTTCTAATCTGTTTTACAATGCCAAAAATACTACATATCCAAGAAAGCATTGTCCTGGAAATCCACTGGGCTCTTCTTTCTCGAGTTGAAATCCTGTCAACAATAAAAATGTTTTACACTGTAATGTGAATGTCAGTAGTGATATTGCTTTTTTTCATTGTCAGATCAAACCCCTGAGAGAGAAAAGGACAGATAGTTGAGAATAATTCAACACTGAGGTTGATCCAAGGAACTACAGTAAATTGCTTCATAAAATAATTAGGTATCCTGTTCATTTACAGAGTACTGCAAACATACATTTTATCATTCGTTTGTTGGTTTTTGAGTCATTTGATCTCCAGTACCATGCCATGCTGGGGAGCGGCACCACAAAGCCACCCACCCCACATCGAGTCTCCCCACATCGAGTCTCCCCACAT
>JACXGK010011177.1:0-16469 GCA_016801125.1 Novumbra hubbsi
AGACACACAGAGACACCCAGACACACACACACAGACACACACACACAGACACCCAGACACACACACATAGACACACAGAGACACCCAGACACACACACATAGACACACAGACACCCAGACACACACACATAGACACACAGACACACACACAGACACCCAGACACACACACACAGACACCCAGACACACACACATAGACACACAGACACACAGACACCCACACCCAGACACACACACATAGAGGGAGCCGGGGCAGAGATGAACCAATTCAAATGAAGCCCTGAATGTTAAATAAAATTTAACACTTCAGTAATTTTTTGCCACCAGCGTCGGTTAAAGGAGTAATTAGTCTGCCTTTGTCTGGATTCAAACATTGGTTCTATTCCAGGTCAGTGGGTCCATCTGTTAGGCCACCATCCGGTCCCATAAACTACAACTATGTGAGGAAACTGTTAAAAGAACTGCATCTCTTCAAAATATGTGCTGGTTTTTCTTATACACTGGAAACCAGAAGGGAGTCAATGAGAGGAAGGAGGAATTGACGTGACTGGTTCAAGTACACACACACACACACACAAGCATCAACTGATCTGACAGGACTGATTTTATCTGCCATCAAAGAGCTTAACAAGCAGACTACAGTGAAAGATTTCACGCATACACCAGGGAACAGAGTGAGTATGTGTATAGGGGGAGGACAGTGTACCTGTGTGTGTGTGTGTGTGTGTGTGTAGGGGAAGGACAGTGTAGTTATGTGTGTCTGCAACATGGCACAACGTGCACTACGTGAGGCTCGGTGTCTCTCCAGATGGTGCCAATTAGTAGTCATTTATTTAGTTCTTAGTCTGTTAACTCAGCACACCATATGTCCTGCCTCCCTCCAACTCTGGACCACATCAGTTTGCCTATCGCTCTAACTAGTCTACTAGTCTATGGAGGACGCCATCTCCTCTACCCTTCACTCTGCCCTGACCCACCTGGACAAAACCAACACATATGTGAGGATGCTGTTCATAGACTTTAACTCAGCATTCAACATGGTCACCCACACGACCTTGGGATCAGCCCATCGCTATGCAACTGGACTCAGGACTTTCTTACCAACATACCCCAGTCTGTCAGGTTAGACGACCTCCTCCACCCCGAACACCGGTGTTCCACCTGGCTGCGTGCAGAGTCCACCCTTTTTACCCATGATTGCATCATTCAACACCATTGTCAAGTTCACAGATGACACCAGAGTGGTTGTTCTGATCAGGCACAACAATGAGTCAACCTACAGAGAGGAGCACCTAGTGGCTTGGTGCGCAGATAACAACCTGCCCCTAGACACCAAGAAGACCAAAGAACTGATTGTGGATTAGTCCAAAGGCTGTATCTCTGTCCCAGTTCTCATTGATGGGACCACGGTGGAACGTGCGGCCAGCTTCAAATTCCTGGGTGTCCACATCTCCGAGGACCTCTCCTGGTCCATCAACACCTCAACCCTGGTCAAGAAGGCACAACCGCGCCTGTACTTTTAAGGAAGTTAAAGAAGGCCCGTCTATCTATTACCATCCTGGTAAACTCTTACCGCTCCACGGTCGAGAGCATTCTGACCAACTGTCCAATAGTTTGGTACATTGGGTGCTCTGCGGCAGACCGAAAGTCCCTGCAGCGGGTGGTGAAAACCGCCCAGCGCATCATTGGTGTCCAGCCCCCCGCCATCAAAGACCTCCAGCACAAGCGCTGTCTGCTGAGATCATGTGGCATCATCAGGGACCCCTCACACCCGAGTCACAAACTGTGGCCCCCCTGGTCAGTGCAGGTCTCTTCAATCCCGCACTAGCAGGCTTAGGAACAGTTTCTGACAGGAACAGTTACCTCTTCCACTACCTCCTGCGCTACACATTGCTACCTTGTTTTATTTACCATTTGCACAATGCATTCCGTTTTTTCTGCCCTCTGCATATTTGCACTTTTTTTACATTGTTAAATTGCACATGACTTACCTATGCCAATTGCACATTACTTACCTATGCCAATTGCACATTACTTACCTATGCCAATTGCACATTACTTACCTATGCCAATTGCACATCCATACATTGTACTTCATTTTATTTGGTGGCTCATTCATTGGCGCATTCTGTACATTGACACACTGCCCTGCATGCCATTTTTGCACTGCTCTTTTTTGCACTTTTGTGGATGCAAACTGCATTTCGTTGTACTGACCTGTACTGTTTAAGGACAATAAAGTTGAATATAATATTCCTGATTATCGTGCCAAACCTTTATCACTCCAAACCGTTATTGCGCCAAACCGTTATTGCGCCAAACCGTTAGCGCTCCAAACTGTTAGCGCGCCAAACCGTTAGCGCTCCAAACGGTTTTCAATATAATCCTTCTGTAGACAATATTATGACCCTCATTTGTGTCATTGAATAAACATTACATAAACATATTAATAGGTTCAACTATACATCTTCTGCCTACCTGCCTGCCACTGCTATTTCCTCGATTGTGATTGGCTGGGTGGATGCTCGGTTGTCATCGTTGGCACAACCCCTGCACCTCTCTGTTGTTATGGGTGACGACCCCTCTGTCTTCTCCGGCCCCTGATGGAAATGCATTGGAGGCATGTTTAAAGATCTAGGACCAGCTTCACCTTAAATTGTATCCTTAAACATTAGTTGGGGAAAAAGCTTAACTGACTACGTGGACAACTGCACCACAATACGGTGATACACCAGAAGTTAATACTAGACGTTTACTCAAATGTTGACTTCCACACCTTGTTAGCCAGTCATTCTCCAGCCATTCATTCAGTCAGTAAGCCAACCTGTCATTCAGTCATTTTGAGCAGGCAGTCAGTGGCAGTCAGCCAGCTGGCCAGGCAGTCAGCGCTGGATTAAAGCATCCAGTATAAATAAACCAGGGGAACCCCAGGGGAGGGACACCCAGTGAGCCCAGACCCCCAGAAGAACAGACGGTAATGAGGACCATCCGGTCTAAACACAAAGTAGAACTGCCTCTGCCTATTGGTTAATGGGGCCTATTTATTAGTTTTATGCATAAAACGAAGAGGACCTACACTCAAGTATCCATTTGGAGAAGCACATTCTCAGCTGCCAAACATTCCCATGGGGCCTAATACAGATGAGACTCACATGATTTTGGTTTTACATGAATGAATGTGAAGCAAACCTTCAGAGTAAGATTTATTTAAATGTTCCTATAAAGTCATGCACATAATACAGGGTGAATATGAGGCACAAAAGTCTGTGTGTTGTCATTTACAAACATCCATCCCAACAGGATTTAGAACCACATCTGTTAGCTCAATAACTACACAAGTCCATTAAGGATCCCAAGGGCTTGGAAAAAGTTCATCCCCTAAAAACCTATTCATATACTTTATTTTTAAAAGTGGGGGAACCTACACGAAAAACATTGTAGCCTTAGAGCACTGGCTTTTACTTTGGAATCTTGGCTCTGTTCAATCTCTAAGGCCATTTGGACTGAACGGGCCAAGACTGGTCCCAGGTGCCGGTCAGTATGTATACACAGTGGGACAGCTCCAAACACAGAGCCTGTTAATGAAGAAATCAGCTTGATAGAGGATAAAATGTATACACAGTGGGACAGCTCCAAACACAGAGCATGTTAATGAAGAAATCAGCTTGATAGAGGATAAAATGTATACACAGTGGGACAGCTCCAAACACAGAGCATGTTAATGAAGAAATCAGCTTGATAGAGGATAAAAAAACTGGGCCCAGAAAGATGAAGTAGGCTTGAGGTATGGAGAAAATTGAAGGAGGAAATATTGCACTTCAAGGATTGTTAGAATGAGAAACGAGTAGAAATAACTTGATGGGAAGCCTCTAAGCATCTCCATATTAAAGAAATGTCTTGTTCTACACCTTGCGTCCTGACTACTACCCTCCACCATGACATTGTTATTCAACTTGACTACTACCCTCCACCGTGACATTGTTATTCAACCTGACTACTAACCTCCACCATGACATTGTTATTCAACCTGACTACTAACCTCCACCATGACATTGTTATTCAACCTGACTACTAACCTCCACCATGACATTGTTATCTAACTTGACCACTACCCTCCACCATGACATTGTTATCCAACCTGACCACTACCCTCCACCATGACATTGTTATTCAACCTGACTACTAACCTCCACCATGACATTGTTATTCAACCTGACCACTACCCTCCACCATGACATTGTTATTCAACCTGATTACTACCCTCCACCATGACATTGTTATTCAACCTGACAACTACCCTTCACCATGACATTGTTATTCAACCTGACTACTACCCACCACCATTTCTTTCAGAGCTTTAGAAGTTCAGCAAACTTGAGCAACTGAAATAGGTATAAATCAGAAAGTGGGACATATATATTTACATTTGAGCTGTTGAATACAGATCTGTTGTTAGGCTACAAAAATGTTAACAGATGTTTACTTTGCACATAGAATTTTGTTCACCTTAATCAACTGGACATGATTTGGAAAAGGCCACTCACCACTCATCCTTGCTCCTACCATCCCGTCAGTTTAACATGCATGGAGGTGGCAGCATAATGCTGTGGGGATATTTTTCCCCACCATGACATTGTTGTTTAACCTGACTGCTGCCATCCACCCACAATTTACCCAAAACATTTTCTTTGACCGTAAACATGCCCACCCCGCAAATATTACCAAAGGGAAGTCAGGAGCATCACTAGTACTCACAACGCTTGAGCACAAACACAAAACACAGACAAACAGAAAGCATACCTTAAACAAAGACGTCTTGGAAGCCATGCTCATCTTAGCTCCGTCATCCGTCTTCCTGTCAGTGACTTTAAAAACACAAAATCAGAATGCTATTCAATGCAATTTTTACATTTTCAGTCACTCAAATATTTACCATCAGTCACTCTTACCCAAAGTGACTGACAGGAGTTACAGCATACGAGTAGAGCACTTGAAGTTTGTTACTGGAAATTGAACCAACTCTGGCGTTTCTTCCATGCTTTACCAGGCTCTACCACTCCCTACCAAATTAGCTATACAGGACCTTCATGTGCTTATAGTATTCAGCGCTTTCTTTGATGTGTCACATATGAATAACGTCACCTCAGGGCTTGGATTAGGCCTGTGGGTGTGTGTTTCTAAAAGGGATATTGTTACAATGACGTTTACATGACTCGCTGTTCAGTGTAAGGTACACACACGCGCACACACACAGAAGTGCAGACATGTTTGGCATTCAGAAACTACATACATGTCTCACACACACACAATAAATCTTCCCTTAGTGGGGCTGAACATCCTGTACTCTGGGTAAAGTATGGAATATTTTCTGCCTGCTCCGCAAAAGGCGATTAGGGTGTTTCCCAGATAACGTCATTTTCCCAGAAACCAAAAACACCAGAGAGGAGACTGGGAAATCTCTGGGTATCTCATCAGGCGCTCAGTAATACAGCAAGGTCAATAGAAGAGCATAAGTGCTCCTTCGGGACAACTTCTGAAGTGGTTCCAGAAACTACAATAGAATAAAGGTTTGGGTTCTGTTTGGGTCCTGGCAAAAAGAACCACTTCAGTCAAGATGGGGTCAAAAGCAAAGGGCCTGTGGAGAGAAAAATATTCTGATACAATACGACTTAGGAAAATCCGTATGGTCTGTTTAAACTGGTTTATTTTCAAAAGGTTACTTGGTCCAAAACCAATCACTTTTGTAGGCTTGGTGTTGAGCATGTGTGCAAAATAAAAGCCCTTATTCCAGTGTCTGACTGCAAGTGCTTATCTTCATTTATGGTGTTGTGCATGTGTGCAAAATAAAAGCCCTTATTCCAGTGTCTGACTGCAAGTGCTTATCTTCATTTATTGTGCAGGCACACAATTGAGGAATGGAGAAGACTTTTTGGACGAATGAGAAGACATGAAAGAGCTGCAGTGAGATTTGTTGTAACATATTGTAATTTTTAGCCAGGATATGCTAGCAATTTTTTAAATAAATTGTAAATTGTAAAGCATGTTGAATGTATGTTCACTAAAGACAGTTTATCACCCTTTCCTCAATGAACAACCAACATTATTTAAAGTTTTTCTCATCTGCAGAAATACCTTTAATGAAACTGGGGTCCAGTTGATCTCCATTCCAACCAAATGCACACATGTATTCTGTTTCGCATTGATTTGTTAGTATATTCTATGTTTGTGTCTGCATATACATTCACGCATGAGTAAAATTATTTCTGCATTGGGCATCTTTAGTAATAAAAGTTTGTAAATCTAAGCAAACCATAATCAAGTTCCTTCAGTTTTAACTGGCCAACACTTGACGTGATCCAAAATCTGTTCAAGTTCAGAAAAACTTTGGAGTTAGAATGTTAAAGACACAGACAAGAGCATTGGGATTTGAGCCCCCGCTCAAGGCCTTTTGTTTTGGACAAGCCAGGGCCCATATTCTTACAACAAATCTGATGTTAGCCGAGCTTTTGTACATTCTGTTGTCCCTTGTATAATAATAGATTATGAGTAACTGGTTCCAGAACAGCACTAATATTGAGACAACTCGACCTTCACGTCAACCTCTGCATATGGTAGATAAAGTAGCGGCAGCATATCCGGCTTCCTTGAACCTCTCTTCCTGACAGGTGACAGGTCTGAGCTCACAGCTCTGCAAGCGCTGATCCGGGTCTGAGCTCACAGCTCTGCAAGCGCTGATCCGGGTCTGAGCTCACAGCTCTGCAAGCGCTGATCCAGGTCTGAGCTCACAGCTCTGCAAGCGCTGATCCAGGTCTGAGCTCACAGCTCTGCAAGCGCTGATCCAGGTCTGAGCTCACAGCTCTGCAAGCGCTGATCCAGGTCTGAGCTCACAGCACTGCAAGCGCTGATCCAGGTCTGAGCTCACAGCTCTGCAAGCGCTGATCCAGGTCTGAGCTCACAGCTCTGCAAGCGCTGATCCAGGTCTGAGCTCACAGCTCTGCAAGCGCTGACTCAGGTCTGAGCACACAGCTCTGCAAGCGCTCAAAGCCAAAACGAGACTAGCAGAATGAAAGCCTGTAAGCTTTTGAAAATGGACTGCGCTCAACATAAGTGATTGTTGTGTGATTGTTTCCCATCCCTCATGCAAACAGCTTGCATCCCACAGGGAAAGACAATGAGCCAATTCACGCTGTGGGACGACTGACTGGGGCTAATGGAGCGAGCAGAGCTGATGTGAATATTACCCAAAGTCCTCTTAGGACTCTTTAGAAATGGGCTCTCTGACAGGAATACAAACATCTTTAAAACATTTTCTTGTATCTCTTTCCTTCTTAAAAGGATAGCCTACATATGATTAAGCAAAAAAAAAGTATGTGCTGAGCCAGAATTCATCTTTATCTTACTAGATTTTTTACATGAGAAAGTAAAAATGGTACAACACTTTCCAGTGGAACAGTTTATCACAGATGGGGAACTCCATACAGTCTACAAAGGGATTGGCACAATCAATTTTGACTATAAGAACCTGATGCCCCTTCGATTACAGATCCTGTCGACATTGTTTGCTCTGCGTAAAAACAGCACAAAACACTAGTTAAGATCCCTTGCTAATTTTTTCAGTTCAGGCACGACTGAACTCAAGCGGGTGGTTGCGAGGTAGGAAGCAAACCTCAGACTTGGGATCCAACTCCAGAATGTCCAGTCTATTAAAACGTTCACTTTGACAACGCATCTTTCTGACACAGAGATATCTACCCAACCTCATCCACTGCCACCACGGCTATTAAAACATTCACTTTGACAACGCATCCCTCTGACACAGAGAAATCTGACCCCAGGGGCAGGATGGCCAGCTTCCAAACATGCATTCAACTGAAAGGCTGTGGGTCGACCAATCCCCTTTTTAATTCTGCTCCGACGGTCAGCATTAACCCCAGCGAAGCGCTCTCATCCCGCAGCTATGGTACCGGTCATATTAAACTGTACACTCACTGGCCTCTTTTTATCATGGAAAAGCAAAGGGAGTACAAAGGAAGTGGAAAGAAAAGACTTTGTTGGACAATAGAACCTTTGAGGCCCCTGAAAGTAGAGAGTTCTTACCCGTTGGTTGCTTGACATCATCGTCTTTCAGAAGACTGTGGAGACAGAGACAGAGAGAGAAAGAGAGAGAGAACAAATTAGGTTGTACATTGAGATCTACTGCAACGGGACATAACATGCTAACTACACCCAACAGTGTCACCAACAAACAAAAGGTTCGACCAGCAACCTCCTAGAAAGGGATTGATAAGGTCGCGAAAAAAGAGGCAGCTGCGTGAGGTTGACTCATTTCCTTAACTTCCAGAAAAATCTCAGGTTTAAAGAAATCCTGTTTGGAGGCACTCAGAATCAGGAGGATAAGCAGGGATCCTCCAACAAGGATTGTGTAAGCCTATATATCATCCCTGTGATGTCAAATCAAACCAGTGTAGAAATAAGGCTACTTACCACCACCTCAGAATATTCCAGTCAACATTTATTCACAGAGGATAGAGAGGCTGCTCACACAGAGTACTCACAGTCATATCACAACCCACAATAACAACCAGAACTGTTACCTATTAATCTATAAGTAACTGCCATTAAATATGCATGGTGAGCAGCTGCTATGGGCACAGATGATGACGGAACAGGAGGAATGAAGCTGGTGTGGTAACAAAAAGCACCTGAGGGGGAAGGCCAGGCCAGGGGGAAAGGTGCACAGTGGAATATGGGGATCCAAACTGCAGGGAAGATTAGGCTAGTAACAGAGTAAAAACCCTACAGCTAAGACATTCAACTACATCACTCAGTGCCAGAGTGAGTGTTAAGCCAGTTACATACTGGAGGCTTTGCCTTGAACCATAACGTTGAGTGTATCTGACTTCGCTGGCGGTTACCTGCAGCGTCCGAAAATGCCTGTTACCTGGGTAACTGGCTTCAAAATGCCCTCTAAGCAACCAGAAGGGTCGGCGGACCACTGTTGAGCCTGCTCTGCTTGACTGGAGGGGCAACATGCTGTGTGTCCATGCTAGTAGCAGTATTAGCAGAAGTAGTAGAAGCAATAATAGCAGTGGTATTAGAAGTAGTAGTAGTGGAAGTATTAGAAGTAGTAGTAGTGGAAGTATTAGAAGCAATAATAGCAGTAGTATTAGAAGTAGTAGTAGTGGAAGTATTAGAAGCAGCAGCAACCATATTAGTAGTAGTAGAAGTAGTAGTAGTATTGGAAGCAGTAGTAGTAGAACTAGTAGTAGTATTGGAAGCAGTAGTATTAGTAGTATTATTAGAAGCAGTAGTAGTAGAACTAGTAGTAGTATTAGACACAGTAGTAGTATTAGTAGTAGTATTATTAGAAGCAGAAGTAGTATTAGTAGTATTAGAAGCAGCAGTAGTAGTAGTGGAAGCAGTAGTAATAGTAGAAGCAGTAGTTGTAGTAGTAGTAGTGGTAGTAGTAGTAGAAGCAGCAGCGGTAGTAGTAGTATTAGTAGCAGGAGTAGTGTTATTAGTAGTATTAGTAGTAGTATTAGAAGCAGTAGTAGTATTAGTAGTAGTAGTATTAGAAGCAGTAGTAGTAGTGGTAGTAGTAGAAGAATCCTTTTTGCCTATAGTGCTCATAAACCCCCCCCAAACATCAGTGAGCCACCACCATGCTACACAGTGGGGATGGTATTATTTTCACTATAAGCCTTGATGACCCCTCTACAAACATAGCGCTTATGGTTATTTTATGGGGTATTTTGTAGCATTGGCACAGTAAAGGCTTCTTTCTGGCACCTCGCCTATGCTGCTCATTTTTGTTTAAGTATCATTGTATTGTGCTCCTTGAAACAACCACACCATCTTTATCCAGAGCAGCCGGTATTTCTCCTGAGGTTACCTGTGGGTTTTTCTTTGTATCCCAAACAATTCTTCTGGCAGTAGTGGCTGACATCTATCTTGGTCTACCTGACATTGGCTTGGTATCAAGAGATCCCCAAATGTTCCACTTCTTAATATGTGATTGAACAGTACTGACTGGCATTTTCAAGGCTTTGGATATCTGTTTATATCCTTTTCCATCTTTATAAAGTTCCATTTCCCTGTTACGCAGGTCTTTTGACAGTTCTTCTCTGCTCCTCATGGCTCAGTATCTAGCCTGCTCAGTGCCTCCATGTGAGATCTAACACACTCATTTAATATTTATACAATCCCAAAATGTCATCATTTATTGCCAGGGTATGCAACCTTTTAAGCACAACTGTATAAATACATTTTCTTCTGTATTTTTACAAAATACAAGTAAAATTTCAAAACCTGAATGATACTGTATAGATGTGGTACTATAAAGGACAGACGTGGTACTATAAAGCACAGACGTGGTACTATAAAGGACAGACGTAGCACTATAAAGGATAGACGTAGCACTATAAAGGACAGACGTGGTACTATAAAGGACAGACGTAGCACTATAAAGGATAGACGTAGCACTACAAAGGACAGACTTAGCACTATAAAGGACAGACGTGGTACTATAAAGGACAGACATGGTACTATAAAGGACAGAAGTGGTACTATCTAGGACAGACGTGGTACTATCAAGGACAGACGTGGTACTATCAAGGACAGACGTAGCACTATAAAGGATAAACGTGGTACTAAAAAGGACGTGGTACTATAAAGATTAGACGTGTTACTAAAATGGATAGACGTGGTACTATAAAGGATAGACGTGGTACTATAAAAGGATAGACATGGTAAACGCTATGTGATTAAAAATGGAAGGGGAAACAGAGTTGAATGGAATGCAGATGAGAAAACATTATTGATATAAACGTGCATGGACAGGTTGATTACACTCTTTTCATTTCAGTAATACCTATACTGCTTAGAGATGTTGAAAAGAAAGATAACTGACCAATACTAACAGTAAACCACAAAAACAGAGGAAAACATGTCTAAAATTGTAAAGGCAGGATGTGTCTGTTATGAAGATAAGGTATGACAATCATTCACTCTCCATTCCAGAACAAGCTGCTTCCTTTAAACAGTCCCCTTTTAGACAACGTCGTCAGAGGGTATCTGAGACTTCACACAAACCAGTCTGACCACATCGGAGCATACCTGAACTCAACAACAAAGTAACACCTGGCGCCTGCAAGCGATATGGCCAGAATGAGGCTGTTTAAAGGGCATACGTGAGAATGACAACACTTCAACATGTCAAGGACGACTTGTCTGTTGCTTCCTCCCCTATGAATGTGTTAAATGCCACAGGGTTTCTCAGGAGGGCATGGCGACATAACACAAAGTGTGTTTTCAAATTAAACTGTGATAAGGAGAGCAGCCAGTCAAATTCTCTATTAAACACGCAGAGCTGGAAACTTTAGCAATGACAACCTCACACAATTCACCGCACAGACCTTTTGAATCTGTCGCTCCCCGTTCTCCTTTCCCTTCTCAGGCTGCTGTCAGGAGCCAACAGGAGGCCTGATTAAAGGGGCGTGGTTTGATATGTGTGCAGACATCGAGGACATTCCTTGTCACCGTGGGGTTTCCCTCTCAAAGTCTCCACTAGCTGTGCGGCATTACCACATTGGTTGTTCTGGTACATAACATGCACTTCTACTGCTGCTGTGACTTGCTCTGTCAGTGAGCCACAATACAAAGCTCAGATGTCACAACATGCCGTGAGACTTGTCTCTGCAGACTCCTGTGGCATGTGCCCCGTTACCCAACCGAGTGAGTCTGTCCAACTATGGAGATTACAGAATTTTTTTTTCCTGTCTAGGTTTAAAGAGGAGAGATGATAAGAGCAGCATGACTAACCAATCCTTATCCCTCACTAGGAGGCGTGTCGGAAGGTGAGCCTCTAACATAGTCCAGACTAGGCAAAACACCCAAAGCAAAGTTCAGACCTTCTGGCGCAACTGTTAATCAAGAGTCCATAATTGGTCATCTGTAAGTACATCAACAAAAAGACCAGTCTATGGGATACATTTCACTCATTAGAAAGACCAGTTTATGGGATGAATTTCACTCAATTGAAAGACCAGTCTATGGGATAAATTTCACTCAACAAAAAGACCAGTCTATGGGATAAATTTCACTCAATTGAATGACCAGATTATGGGATGAATTTCACTCAATAGAAAGACCAGTCTATGGGATAAATTTCACTCAATAGAAAGATCAGTCTATGGGATCAGTTTCACAAAAAATCTTTAAAGGAGATGCTTATTTTTGTTCTGGTCATAGCCAGAATCAATGGGTATAAGGTGGGTAGAGGAAGCAGAAGAGAGGAAGTATATTTCGGAAAACAATAAAAGGGGAATCTACTGGACTCACCTGTAACCCGAGATAATCTTCTTGGTGGTAGTCGGTTCTGGATTTGAGGGGGCAGGTGTTTCTCTGTCTGGCTTCTCATCTCCCAGTGTTCCTTTGGATGATACACTCTCAAGCGACTGTTCACGGTCCGCCATCCTACTCTTCATGGTGGTAGTCGGTTCTGGCTTTGAGGGGGCAGGTGTATCCATGGCTGGCTTTTCATCTCCCAGTGTTCCTTTGGATGATACACTCTCAAGCGACTGTTCACGATCCGCCATCCTACTCCTGGTCCGACTGGAGAATGATGGATCAGACCCAGAGCTTTGGTCATCAGGTTTTACCTTCTCTGTGGTCTCTGCAACTTTCCTGTCCTTCCTGGTATATCTGGACGTGACTTCCTCCACATTTCCATAACGCTCTGCCAACTCTCTCCTTCTCTCTGCCTTGTAGCGGGCTATGCGCTCCGCCTTGGTCTCTGAGGAGGCGTTCTGGAGGGTGTCCACAGCATCCATTTCTGTGGTGGCTCCTTTCTAGTCCTCCTGGTCCTAAGTTCCTGGGGTGTGGGGACCCAAACTCCAATAGACACCAATAGACACCGAATCAAATGAGTCACAGGTTTTGTTCCTTTCCAAGTCTAATAATATTTTGGATGTTGACGGCTTTTGAAGCCTCTGATCAAAAGATGATGGATCACTTCATTAAAATCATCTCACTGTCAAAACAAACAAACAAGAAAGTTTAGGCATTAATAAGTCAGTCAATCAGTTTGTTGCAGCTTGTATCCAATCACTTGGAAAGCAAGCTGCCAAGCAACAGAGCCAGGCTTTTCCAGAGTTACACATTTGGATTTCCTGATTTGTATTCTACATATGGAAATAAAAGATATAGACGCAAACTAAATATAATTAGATTTGCTGAATTTCTATGCATTGACTACTATATTTGGCAAACTGTACACTCTCTGCTCGGTGTAATGAGAACTGGCTGTAACTGGCTGGATAAACCAGAGCCCAACCCAAAACCAGCTAATAAACCCCCGCTGAGAGTGAACCCAGCCAACTCAGCTCAAAGACAAAACAGCCCCCTACCGCTGACTGCTACATAGAGGTGCTCATAAAACCTCAAGAGTATAAACAGATACTCAAAGAGACACAGCAACATGTGAAGACCTAGAAAAACTCTTGGAGACCAACAGTAATTATCACCATCAACAATTTCTCAACCTTCACTTTACTAGAGGAAAATATCTTTGCTTAATCTGGTTCTGAACTGATTCCAAAAGGCTCAAATCATTTTCGCGTTGACTATGCCAAACAGTGGGTGGGTTCTCAAAAGCACCAAACAGCCCTTAGCTTGAAAGCAGACGTACGGACACAGAAACTGACTGACAACCCCAACAACACACAACACATAGCAGTGCTCGCCTCCAACCCGCTCAGAACGCTTGAAAGCAGACGTACGGACACAGAAACTGACTGACAACCCCAACAACACACAACACATAGCAGTGCTCGCCTCCAACCCGCTCAGAGCGCTCTACAGACAAAGCGCAATGTTTTTTTCTGTAGTCTCGTTCTCACTGCAAAAGTATGTCAACGGCCTCAGGGTCACAGCCAGTAGACACCCTAGAAACCGGAGCGAAAATTATGGCATGTGGACGTCTGTTTATTCAAGTGGGGGCAGGGCTAAAGGGAACCAGAGTCCTGACAGTAGAGGGCTAATTTATCACATCTGGGATCACACATTCAATAGCTCAGTCAGGGCGTGGGGGGTCATTGAGAGGGAAGGACAGCTGGGAAAAGTGGGGGTCAGGGAAAGGAGGCACGATGAGAGACAGGAGGAGAAAGTGTAAGGGGAAGGGTTGCGAAATGGAGACGATGGTGGATGGCGTAGGGGAAAAAGGAAAGGAGTGAGACTGAATAGTAAATGACCTCAGCCTTGCAGTCATCACTGCTGTAATGGTGACAGGGGCTCACAAATCTCTGAATAAAGATAAACCACCTGCAGAGCAACAGAGCGATGACATTCCCTCGTCCACACAACATAAGGCTTGGAAATATTACACAGGAAGTGTGTGTGTGTGTGTCAGCAAGCACGTGTGTGTCTAACTTCACCCTTCACCTCAGTCATTTGCACCTACCACCCTGCGACTGTCCTTTGAAACTATGAGCCGCAGAGTACCTTAGCTGGAACAGCTTGTAGACATCAACTGAAAAAACCCTACTTTGCATCGACAGATCACTACTTCACAAAGGCCTAGCTTTGCAAGTCAATGCTTTGCTGCCTGGCGCCAGCTATGGTGAGGCAAAATACTTCCAAGTGGCACAGTCCTGGTGTACATTTTTCTCCAGGGCAGAGAGGAAAGATTGGAGTTAAGGGTATGCTGGGCTGAATTCAAACCTACGTCGGCACAGATAGGCTGGCACAGGTAGGCTGGCACAGGGGGCAGCGGCTGCCCGCTTTAGGGAAAGGCTAAAAGTCACTATTACATCAGTTACCAACCAATGTCACATTAGCTTAAAGAGGTGGGCCTTCTGCTCCCTGCTCAATGTGAACAGGTTTTGTGTACTATTTATGCACAACGGAAAACCATACGGTCACTTAGCATTATCGCTATATTATGACTTTTCCTCAACTTGAGGTACTCAGGTTCAGAAACAAAATGTAATACTCAAAAGAAAGCTCCATTTGTTGGTTGTACGCCAGCACAGAAACTCTGTAAGGACCATCCTTCAAACACAGTTAATTCTAATGCAAGATAAGTTAGCACGTTAATTCCTCTGGCGTGAGAATTCACAAAATCACCACCCAATGGTTCTCCTGATCATAGTTCAGAGGAAAGCCCCTGGGGTGCTGAAAAATGTCATGAGGGATTTATAACTTATCCAATGTAAATTCCCAACCATAAGTCTATAAATCTCCTCATGAAGGTAACATTTCCCCTGCGATTTGGATAAAGCTTTCAGGCCGCTAAAGACCCTGACGTAGTTTACCAAGCCATCCCTCAACACACTGTACTTCTCCCAAGCTATAAAAGGAGTTATGAATAACCCAAAGATCGACTACTGACAAAAAAAAGAGGCTGCTTTGTTTGGAAGACAACTTTGTTTTCAATCAAACCAGAATATAAAAAAAAAACATTTATGAGTCATACATCATCACCTCTACCAGGGAATGTGAACTCATCATTTACCTTTGTTTGGGTATTTTGTAAGCTGCACCATGACTGGAGAGAGTGTGGCTATGACAAGCCAAAGGCACAGAGAGGCTCTTTCGACAAACAAGCCGGTGTCAGAGAGAAAGACCCACAAAAATACACGTTAGGCTGTTTGAAGAAGAAAAACTTTTAGGAAAACTCATTTATTTCCTTAAGTGTCAACAGTCCTGTCAGAGTAATGATGCTGCCTTGTATCTTTGTTTTGTGGTTTGGCCATTCTCTGTATTAAGAAGGAAGACTAGAAATAGGAAAACTGTTAGTGAGTCACTCCACTGCTTCGGTTAGTCCAAAATGGATGCGTACATATAGTTGTGTGTGTTGGTTTCCTGGGCATATCAATGCAGGGTCCTTTGATCAAAGAGGTCAAAGTTAACACAGGAGATACAAACTTCACAGTTAATTTTGCACATTATTAATTGCAGATAACAATGGGACTGTTGTGATCTGTAATGGCTGCAACTTCTAATGTTGACATGGATTTTTGTGGGTGTGTCTGAGGTGTAAATCTGGGACTCAGGGTTCAAGGTTAGACCAAAACAAAACTTTATTGTGCTAATATCCATGATACAATAATAATTCCTATTCACATTTGAATAATACTGCCATTGCCAAATTATTTACCTCAGAGCAGATTGACGAAAATGGGCATATTACAGCAGCTGAATGTGCTTAGAGGAATTACTTTCTTACCAGCAACTCTTACAAAAGCCTGCTCATAGTAGAATCATCGCTAGAATAGAGTGTGATCACAACTGTTACAAAAGCCTGCTCATAGTAGAATCATCGCCAGAATAGAGTGTGATCACAACTGTTACAAAAGCCTGCTCATGGTAGAATCATCGCCAGACTAGAGTGTGATCACAACTGTTACAAAAGCCTGCTCATAGTAGAATCATCGCCAGAATAGAGTGTGATCACAACTGTTACAAAAGCCT
>JACXGK010011178.1:0-16514 GCA_016801125.1 Novumbra hubbsi
CCTTTGCCCCCCCCCCCCCCCCCGCCCCACCTGTGAACTTCAGAAGATAACCATTGTACGTGAGTGATATACTCAGGTCTTGTGGTGGTACCATCTTTAGATGGTGGTCTTTGGGTGGTGGTGCCATCTTTAGATGGTGGTATTTGGGTGGTGGTGCCATCTGGCATGTTGATTGATATGGTTTTGTAGCATTACAACCAGAACTCAGTCATGAACGTCATTTCACGGGAATAAGGCTTAAGAAAGTAATAATAATGGAATGGATAAAATTATTTGATCTCCCACACACTCACACTTAAAGTCTACACCCGTACTGAAGGACACACCAACACAACCCTAACCCTAAGTCCATGCTGTTCTATGGTCATTGTCAAATAGATTGGTGTTCACGTCTAGCTTCGAGTTGGGGGATAAAAGCTCCAGCAAATCTCACAAAATATTTTCAACATTGATACAAATTAAGTACAGTGTAGATCTTTTTGTTCTATTACTGCTTTATGTTTTGACAATCAAAAGAGTGCTTTGTATTTTATCTCCACACCGCGTTTGTGTTTGGGTGTGTTTCAGGGATGGAATCCCGATGGAATCCCGATGTGTACCTGTAGTGTCTACAGCCTGTCTGCTATCTTCAGACTCTCTGAACTTAGCATGCAGCTGGGTGCCTCTCTGTGACCTGTCTTCTCAAACCAGGTCTGTATAACACCTGCCAACGTAACCTGGGCATATCACACTAGCTTCGTCCAGAACACAAAAAGACAAAATGGCAACCTAAAAAGGCTTCTGACTGACGCTTGACTTGGAGAAAGCATGGACACATTTCCTGTCCTGTTACCGAAGACTGCAAGCTGCAGTTACAGTACATGTAACCTTAGAAGATGATTGCAAAGGCCCAGCAGGACAGGACACTCGGGTTCCCGGTCCCTCTTTCTTGCTCCTTCACACAATATCGCTTTCTCTTTCATTCCCTCCATTTCTCCAGAGTCCATCTTGGCCCCCTGTTTCATTCTCGTTTGCGCCTCCTCTCCTGTCTTTGTCTCCATGCTTGCCTTCATCTCTGCAGTTACGTGGCACCGCACCTCCTGGTTGTTACCCCCTCTCCTCGGCTTGCCCAGCCCGGTTACCCACCCGTGCCGGGGGAGGGGGGGGGGGCGGACACTCGATTCCTTTCATGTGGCCTTGGCCCTTGCTCTCCCATGTTCCCCCAGGTTGAGGCTGATTCGTGGGGCGTGGGTCCCAGCCCCTCTGTGGGTGATTGATGGCTGAGGTGCCCTGTCCTCTCCCCGCTGCCCGGCCAGGGGTAAGGCATAGCGTTTCATGAGCTCAGCTGTGTGGCGCCCAGGAGCCGCACCTCAGGTTTCCAGCGGAGGCCTGGCACCAGTCTCTGTCCTCTGTCTGCGCGGTATGACTCCCTGGGGGACCCAGAGCATGCGTGACCTCCCGTTAGACCCGCCCCTTGATCCATGTTTGTAGCACACAAGCGTGCATGCATACATACACACTGAAAGTTACTTTTCTATGTTAATTGTTAACATTTGACTGCTTTTTAGGTTGAAGCTTAACTGCACTAGAACAAATGCCTATAGTTAACCTGACATCAGGACCAAAAGCTAATTTTGCATGAGGAATTTGTATGATTTGTTTATACCGATTTTAATTAGCCATCAAGCGGTGTAACTTTCCACAAAATGGTGAGCAGCGTCATTCTACAGTCGTCTATGGACCAGCCATCTTCTCCCTGGGTGGTTAAATGTCCACGGCAATCCATGTTTCTGTTGTTACAATTTTTCCAATGATCCATGCCTGATTGTGGACTGAAGTTCAAAACACTGATTGTGGCATTCGGAGCTTTCATTTCAGTGCCTGGGTTCAGTACAGCCGAGGTGGATGTCTGTAATGGCTGCCTGGCCACACTCTGTTCTGCATAGTCCTTGTAGTATGTCGGGTACCTGCGAGCTCCACGTGGTTCTTGGTAACCTGGCAGACATTATTTTCTTGTTGTTCTGTTGATCTATAATCAGAACGTTCTTCAACTGGTTGATTGGTACCGTTTTCCTTTTAACGACGCAGATAACCCTATCCTAGCGAACATACGCCTGGTATCTTTTCGCTTTGGTGTAGATGGCCTGGAAGCCTGAGCCCATGTTTTAAATCATTCCACACGGGAACCCTTACCAAACCTACCCACTGAACAACTTTCTCCTTTCTTACCCTTAACACCTATTACACCTGACCCCTCACCTAGGATCTATGAAACAGCTGCTCCACACTGTCAGGTTAAGGGGCATACCAAGAGATATGGAAGCTCATATAAGTAGGAATCTGAGGACATTGATAGTTCTAATTCATCCTGCTGGAGAGAGCAGCACCTGTTGAGCTGGTACCGAATCCGTTCCGATCACTGACAGCAATACAGCAACCTGATACTCCCTGGCCTACAAGATCAGATGTTCACTCCTGTCGCTCTTAAGTAAGCGGTCAATCAGAACAGATACATACACAAAGATAAGAGGTGGAACAGACGCGTTTGTGTGTAAAATTAGATGTACCTGGAATCAGTGCCATCTAAACGGAACATTTGGAATTCGGATCGTAACTAGGTAATTTCTGAGGCACTCAAGAAATCCAGTAGTAACCAAGTTAATGTTCAGTAATGCTGAGAGTGCAATCCAAACCCAAATGAAACCAGATCGGCCATTTGAGAATAGAGAACCAATGAAAAGACATACAATACTGCCAAATCAACCAGTGGCTGCTTTGACAGCCAATCAAAAATCGTGTGCCCAGCTGTTGCTTTGGCAGTGAAGTTATTGCAAAGGGACCTGTCAAGTAAATCACCAAGAGGGACGTTCCAGTTGCTCCTGATATATGTGGTATAGAATGGTTGACGTTGAAATGTCTGCCATAGCTGTTTTTGAAAAGCTGTCATCAGATGTGTGTATTATTTTTCCATTCACACATTGGTTCAAAACATATATGTCACTCAATGTCAAGTCAGTCACACACCCTCAAGGTTTCTCTTGCAGTACAGTACCATTCACTTTGATTATAAACTATTTGATCACTTTTTGAATACTGTAAAGAACTATTATGGTATTTTAAGTCCGCCCAAAATGCGGAACTTGACAAAATACATACTTTGGTTCAACAAATGCAACACATTTTGTTAAATGCCCGGTGAAGTAAAAAAAACTAGAATTCTCTGTTGATTTGTTGACATAAATGAATGCAGTGGACCTGTCAACACCATATGGAAATGTGTCCACTGTTCATCCTGAACATAACATAATATAATCAGTTTTTTGTGTTTTGCACATAGCGTATTGCACAAGTATCAAATGTACATACTGTACATATTCAGAAACCTTTGCTTAACTTAGCCAGGTTAGCAGAAACCATTTCATGCTTTGGGGACTGGGATTTGCTACTGTTGCGAGGCAGCCGTCACATCTTGAGTCAAGTTGCCCTGGAGGGTAACGCTGCCAGCTCTTAAAGGGAACTTCCATAGATATAAGGAAAGATCCAGAATACGTCATTTAGTTTGATTCCGAATAGCAGAAAGCAAAGAGAGAAGTCATTTTCTACTTCTTCGGGAGTTGTCGATTTTTTATTTGTCTAAGCTATTATGGTTATTTAATAACATCAGAAACACACGGCCAATAATATATGTTAGCTCGCTAGCAGCAATTTCGGCTTTGTTTTACTCTGTTTCTAGTATCAGTAACAGAGTATAGCTATTGCAAATGTACAGGCAATTTTACCATTAAATAATGTATACAGTCTTTGATTACTTCTAGTGATGTTTTGGATGACTTCTAGTGATGTTTAACTAGTATGGGCTGTAGTTATCTGCAGTTAGAAAAAGTTACCAAAGCATGGATATCTTTCTCTGTGCCCACATACTACCTTCAGCATAAGGAACCATCAAATGCTGTGGGGTTAATCACTTAGCCCAAAACATTAGTATGCTGGATAATTGTTTTAAGTAAACGTAGCATGAATTCAAATGCACATGTGTGTTTTGTGTACATTCATCACTATATTGCTGCTGGAGTGTGACGGTTAATGTGGCTAGTGGAGGTCTAGCTTTTCCCTTTCTCACAAGGTTATTTAAACTAAACCAACCATTCCTTTAAACGTCTCAAATCCCTTAAAGCATGGGGCAAAGTCTAATGCCTGTCAGTGAGAACGCTGCTTTGCATGTAGCCGGAATATTATCTGCTACACAAATTGCTAACAGCTGGGTTATTCACGACTGACGGTCTCATAGTTTATGTATTGAAACTGTTGGAATGTGGACAATTACCGCTTTGACTTTCTCACAAAAATCTCTAATACAGTTTACATAAACTGTCCTCTTGAAAATCCTTGTTTAAAAGGCTTTAGTGGCCTCCAGGGCTAGCTCCAGCAGATAAAGAATCTGCTTCAGTGGTCTATTTCTTTCTTGAAACTCTATAAAAGCAAGGACCTCCCCCAGACCCACCAACACCTCATCAACACCCACACCCCCATACACACACACACACACACACACACCCACGACGGTTTTTAATATGTGGACAGTACAATACATCTTATGTTATTGTTTGATTGAATTTGGAGCTTCTATATTAGCTACTATATTTGCCTATTGAGTTTTAACAAGGCTTCACACAGGTTCAACTTATGTTGTACCACCCACCACCAAGGTCTGTTGAAGGTTAAATCATACCAGATCCTGAACTTTGTGATATGGGGTTCAGGAAAAGGGGAAACCACAACGAGGTTAGCCGGCAAACTGGTGTATTCCTGCAACATAGTTTCCTAATTTAAAACAAGAAATCCTTCACTTATTTGTTGTAACACATGTTATTGCTATTAAGTATGAATACAAACAGAGTCTTAATTAAATAAGTTGATGTGTATGAAAGACATATTTTATGCTTAGTTTATATAAGTTAAATATGTATGGCGGTATACACTTCTTTTCTTTCGTATTTGTGTGAATGAAGATTGATATGTAGTCCTCAAAATTTATGCATTTGCGTTCCAGGGTGTGAGAGAGTAAGAAAAGAAGGAAAAACAGAAGAGAAGTCAAATCAATTGGGAGTGTGACTGAGTTCGTGTTAGAAGCCTGAAAGCAGCAGCCCATAATTATCACAATTAAAATAAAACTCATATTAACAGTTTAAATTGTTTCCAAATGGATTTTCACATGCACAAACAAGAGAGAGAAAAACATTTCGTGGTTGGTTTTACAATTTTTGACACCAAAATAAGTCATGTCAAATATGAATTTGTCTGGGATTCAAATAAGTAACTTGAGACTGTTTTAGACGAACACCACGTAATCCAATACCAAATTTCCACCGTAAAACAAAAGTATGAAGTCTGGCTTGTACGCCTTTGTTTCTGAAGGCAGAATTCATGCTTGTTTCCTGTTTTGGTCATACTGTACACTGAGTTTGGCGCTAAAGTATGCTCTCACAGTGCATGCTGGGTATTCCCTATGTGCTTTGTTAGGCTTTTCTCCAGAGTCTGACTACTTGCCAAACAAGTCCAGTTCTTTTAATTGTTTGTTTTTCCTCAGATCTTCCCTACTTTCCTGTTACTTTCGACAATCTAAAGGGCGGTGTTATCTGCTAATTATTTCACCAACATCTTGTGGCAGCTACTCATAACAAGCTTGGGAGAATGGAAGATCATGTCTTTGTAGGCCTCTATGTTTAAGCCATTCTGCAATTTTTTTCTCCATATTGCACGGCACTCTCGCTGCGTCAACTGAAAATCTGTTTGCAGGCACGTGAGCTGTAGGATGGAGTTGCTAGGGAGGGGTGATTTGGTGAAATCCTTGCTGATGATGCCATACCTTACACCACGCCATGCTTGGCCAATCGAGTGTCCCATGGAGTCCCATGGAGAGTCAGAGCTGCTTCTGGAATTGAGATAGAGAGAGATGGGTCTAATTGGAAAGTGAGAGAAGCAGTAGATGGAGTATGCTGGGACGTTGTGTGTGCACGTTATTACGTTTGTTCAATCCTGCTGGAGTAGTTACTTCGTCCCATTTGTTTTTGCTCCAATTTCAAATCACTGAAACCGTGTTCTAATATAGTTTAGGCTTAGATATGAAGTGAAATGAATTCTAATCTCTTTGACACTTTTGTGGTCTCCCCCGACTGTATATAAAGAAAATGGGAGAAAACAGTAGCTAAATATTGTACATATCGCCTCGACATATCCAAACCTATTTTGGAAAAACGCCATTGGGGTTGACATCAAAGTCGAAAAGCAGCATTCGCCCAAATCAAAATGTCAGCCGCGCGGCCCGTAAAAATGCCTCGGCCCCTTACTCCTGTGATGAAGAGAAACAAGTGAGGATCCAAAGTCAACAACATTTTCTCTTCCCCTAAAAAAAGCCCACTCCCGAGTTTTGCCCTTTAGCTCCACAGAGGCTGGGGAACATTGTTAAAAGGACCTCCAGCGGTATTACAGCTTGAAGTTTTTTTTTTTTTCTCTGACAAAAACAACATTATGTCCTAGCAGCCCACACAGAGATGTGGTGATGAATAGGGGTGCTTATGGTGAAGCAGCAAGAGACAAGGGGGGGGGGGGGGGGCTGGCCAAAGAAGTCCTGTGGACTAGTAACACAGCGACCACTGAACCTGAACGCCAGTGTTTGATGTCAACTGTGGTTGTCAAACTCACCAGGGGAGCCATAGATGTTACACACCTCCAACTCAGTCTGCCTTCACTTCTGTATTCCTCAAAAATAATATAAGATGTGCGTTTCATGTTGAGGCCCCATTGGTGTACGGGTTTTGCAACGGTTTTATAACTGGTTTGAATGGTTGTATATTTGCTTCCGATTGACCAGTACAAAACACCACAAATCATTAGCTTTCTTTTTTCATTGCTTGTTGGCATGTAGGTGGAACTAGATGTGTTTGGAAAAACCTCATGACAACAGCACAATGTAATGTTTAGGAGGGGTAGGTAGACGTAATTGAGAAAAGACCATAATAATACTACATAAACTGTATTACTAATGTGTACAGTTTAAGTCTACCATTTAGCCGTTTCGGTAGGTTACCAATGGTTACAGAAAACTGCCAAGCTCCACTGGGACCCACTTCATATTCAAAACGAGAGGTAACAAAAGGTTTTTGAACTGGCACAATTTAATAGTCGTGTTGCTGTTTCATGCTACCATATGTAACAGAAAACAGCAGTGCCCTGAATGCACCCATTTCACCTCACATTTAACATGTCAGAGAATATTCTATCTGGCCCAGTTAAAAGCACCGCTGGCATCAGATGCTGGGCTACTACTTTCTGTCTGGCCGACAGGACTCTGGAGCTGGGTGGTTTGTGGAGCGAGGCGACAGACAGACAGACAGGCAAGCAAACATGCAGGGAGGCTGGCTAGCTGGAGTGCAATAGAGCAGAATGTGGTTCCCAGTTAGACTCTGGGGACGGCCAATCTACACTGGAGACCGAGCCAGCCTCCCTGGGCCCCCCCCGGGGCTCAGCTCGTGGAGTCCCCGACACGGCCGTCTGTGTCAGCCAACATACACACAGACACCCATGAGCAGGCAGATACACAGTGACACACAGAGGCAGACAGACGCCACACACCGGGGCAACGTGCTTGTGCGAGATGTACGGCCACGTTATCGTTTTTCTGAGAGGACCCGGGCAAGTTTATTTCTATATGAAATCACAGAAGTAGGTGTATCTGCATGGAGTTAATGCGGAGGTCAGACACTGTGTAGGCAGACTGGCCCATGAAGCAGAACGCCTCCACTCCTGCAGTGCCCAGAGAGCGCACTCATAAAGCACTGGGGGAAGTGTGAAACACTGCCTGCATTTTGCTGAACATTTATGTATACTCAGAGAGAGGAGAAAAGTGGACCCTGGTTCATAGTTCCCTGATTTCTCTGGAACATGCATTGAAATGTAAACGAGCCACAATAAATTCATCTTTAACTGCCTTCCAGGGACTTATGGAACTCTCGTGCTTTCATTAAAAACCCACATCATTTCTTGTTAAAGAAACAATGTCAATCTCATGTAAGGACGGGAGCATGTGTGCTACTATTGTGTGATGCCATCTGCGTGCTCGGACACAGAACCGTGTAGAACGGGGTGGGCGAAGTGCACAGGGGTGAGTGGACCTGCTTTTCACCAGTCTCCCTTCACACGTCCCAAAATTGTTCTTTTTACCTTTCTGTTGCTATACCTCGTTGATTGCTTTGGAGTGTTGGAAGACAACATTGAATGAGTTGTACCTGGTTTATGTTCAGGGGTCTTTTGAGGGTCTTGTCACCGTAAGATGATGCAATGTAGTCACATTTTAATGCATCTCTATGGGAACACGAGCTGGCAGTCTGGCCAAACGGAATATTCAGTTATTTCAGCAGGATATGAATCAACTTGGACTTCATTTAGTTGTTAGGCCATAGCAACAAGAGATCTTTTGGGTGATGCCGGACATTCAAGAGGAAGGGCCCGGGGAGAAAATTGTCTCTCTGAATCAGAAATCTCAATTTTACAAATGTGCAAAATTCATAATATGCATGCTATTAGTGAAAAGGTATAATATTACTTTTGCTCTGAGACATTTTTCTATATTTAAGATTGTAATATATATTTTTCTTGTATGCAACAATCAGAACAGCTCCACCTCAACTTTTTTGGGTGTCTTTGAGCATAGAACCCAAAGTCCTTACAAGAATAATAACAGCCTGGTAGTCTTCACAAGGAAACATTTTGTTTTTAGGCTAAGGAGGTTAGTTTTAGGGTTAATAGTTAGGGTTAGGTTTTAGCTTAGGAAGTAATGGTTAAAGTTCGAGGGCTAGGAAATTATTTTGAAGGGGAATAGCTTTTTTGTTGCTTTAAAGCATTAACAAATGTTTGTTTGAGTGTGTGTGTGTGTGTGTTTGTGTGTGAGTGAGTGTGTGTGAGTGTGAGTGTGAGTGTGAGTGTGTGTGTGTGTGTGTGTGTGTGTGACGGTGGAGCCAGCTGGACCCAGCCAATAGGGCCTGGAGATGGAGCAGAGTAGTGCTGTTTGTAGGGGAATTGGTGGCAGGAGGGGGGAGAAGGGGGGAGGTGGGTTGCTGAGGGGTAATTTAAACAGGCGACGGCAGCAGTGCAGACAGGAAATGAGAAGAAGGCTAGTTCCTGGGACGGGAGCGGGATTGGATGTTCCAGGGCCGAACCAGACCGGTATCAGGAAGAGAGAGACTTTATGCAGGGTTGTTACGGGTAACAGTAAGGTCATTGAGAACATAATTTCCTCTCCCTGATGGCGGGTTTCTTTCTCCCAGGCTCCGCTATCTCAGTTCCCACATCCCGCCCGAATCATTTCAATAGGTCGGATTGGAACGTCTGAAATGTGTGCCCAGCTTGAATAGGACCTCCTGTTGCTGACCTTTTTGAATGCTTGTCTACACTACTTCCAATATGTCTCCTTTGAAATTTTCTTGAAGCTTTTAGGGCAGTTTCATCCGATGGAAGGAAGTCAGAGTTAAAAAGGCAAACCGTTATTTTAATATAACATCAAAAAGAGGGACGGGGACACGCTTGGTCTGAAGCTGCCCATCAAATTGAAGTGCACGGATCTGTTCTAGGAGTGCACTGGTTTGGGTTAGAAGCATCCCCTATCACTCCATTACAATCCTGAATGGATCTACCTACACTCTCTAACCGGGGATCACCGGTATGGACATTGGAAAGCACAGCCAAGTTGTGAGTTGCGGACGGGCCACTCTGCCAGATGACCGCCTCTTATCAGTCTGATTAGGCTGAATGGCGGACGTCTGGCCTCCTATCTGGGCTGTGCCCCACTGCCTTTACCAAGTTTAGTTTGACAGCGGTAATGTAAAGGCCAGTGGCAAAGCACAGACCCCAACAGGCCCATGTGCTCATTACCTACCACGTGCCTGTGAATCCAATGTATGTTGTTTAAAAGGACAATGCCAAAAAATAAACACATTGTGTCGCGAAAGGGCCTGATTAAAAGTGATCTATTCAGCACCTCGGATAGCGGTCGGCACAATCAGCTGAGTCGACCAAAAAAAGAAAAGGATCAATGCCACAAAAAGGATACTGTTCTCTCTGCGCGTTTAGAGTGTAGGACACGATTCTTTGTGGGCGTATAGAGTAAAGGACACGATTCTCTGTGGGCGTATAGAGTAAAGGACACAATTCTCTGTGCACATATAGAGTAAGGGACACAATTCTCTGTGCGCGTATAGAGTAAAGGACACATTTCCCCGTGCGCATATAGAGTAAGGGACACAATTCTCTGTGCGCGTATAGAGTAAAGGACACATTTCTCTGTGCGCATATAGAGTAAGGGACACAATTCTCTGTGCGCATATAGAGTAAAGGACACAATTCTCTGTGTGCATATAGAGTAAGGGACACAATTCTCTGTGCGCATATATAGTAAGGGACACAATTCTATGTGCGCAAATAGAGTAAAGGACACAATACTCTGTGCACATGTAGAGTAAGGGACACAACATTTTGAAATACAGCAGATAGCTGTGCATGTACAGACGTGGTCAAATGGAAATGAAGAATACACAATTTGTTCTGAAATTATGTGAAACTGACAAAATGTATGGGCACCCACCCTTGTTTATTCTACATTTTATAGAAATCTGAATTTGCTTTAAAATTTCTATTATAAATGTAAATGGCATGGAAACAAATATGTGATCCTATCAGACAATCAATGCAATCAAACATTTTCTGTGGCTCTCAATAAGACTTTTGGCAACTGATAACATGAGCAACCTGAGCAAACTGCTCCAGCTGTTTTAAATTTGATGGGTGCCTTCTCCATATTGCAAGTTTCAGCTCATTCCATGGATCAGGACTCATAGAAGGCCATAGACGTCCAATGTTTTATATATCCTGTTGAAGGACCCATGACCTGTGACTGAGATGCACCAGACACAGCAAAGCGGCCCCAAAACATAACTGAGACTCCTCCGTGTTTCACTGTAGGTATGGTGTTCTTTTCTTTGAAAGCTTAATTTTTTCGTCTTTGAGCTGGTGTGACCTGCTAAAAAGCTCTAGTTCTGACTCATCTGTCCATAGAACATTCTCCTAGTAGGATTGTGGCTTGTCAATGTGCATTTCTGAAAATTCCTGTATGTATTTTTTTATTTTTATATTTCAAAAGTAGTAGTAATTAAATAAACTAATTTATTTAAAATATCATTATCATACAATTATTTTGTATCTTTTTTAAGGGGTACCAACAAATGTTTCAAGACCATTTTAGAATATATTTGTAGAATAAGAATTTTTTTCACAGCCACCTTGCTTTGTTCTATGACATATCAAAGACATGCCAGTGTCCATGATACAGTAGCTTTTAATTTCATCACTTTTCAGAAGGAATTAAGCAGTATCTCAATGAGCTGTAAGGGTACCAACATATTTGACCACATCTGTATATTCATGACAGGAATGGGAACTCTCATCCTGGCCGTTTCATTGCACCGGAAGAGCCAACCACCATGGAACTAATTTCTTTGACAAAAAATAAAAAATAAATACATCTGCATGTTGACATTTTTTGTTGTTAAATTCACGCAACCGTGATCTCAACCATAGTATCCATACTTACACAGTTTATGATTATTTTATGAGCTGTGTGTCTGGAAAATCGTTGACAGTTGTCTTCAAATTCTATCTCTAGCCAGAATGTTTTCTTCAGTAAACCATAGGTCCAGCCTAGGGTTAAAGCCTTTCTATATTTTATTGACATGTCTTTATTTTAAAAAAATTTCATAAATAATGTGTAATTTATTGTTGTCAACCATAGACAGGAGAAGTCCAATTTTAATGCTTTAAAGACAAATAAACAAAATTGAATTTCCAAACACAGTTCTTAGGACCAAACCAGTTAGGCTATAAACGAATAGGCCAATAAGAAAAATTATATATATATATATATATATAGACAAAGATAGATATTAATTATTGCATTAATATTTTCTATATTCTGATGTATCCAAATGCTTTCAAAAATTTGATGTTAAGGGAAATAGCTGTAAAGACCAGTAAATGTTTAGTATGTATTCTGTTGTGTTTTTAGGTTTGGTAATTTTGCCTATGGGAATTTGTAAATCAAATCAATACTAGGCCAGTGCATTGCATAATACACTCCACTATATTTCATGCACAAAAAGCCTTTAAGCATACTGTTAAGTTGTTGTATATGTACAAAAGTGCTTAAAATGAAAATTAACTTAACTTCTTAACTTACTGTTCAATAAATCTGCTATATCCAGAATGCACGTACATGCTTCAAAGTACTAAAGTTGAACTTGCTTCAAACACACTTTAAAAGGCAGTCCAAAACTGGACGCCACATATCAGCCTGTTTTCTGTCATTCTCCCAATCCATGAATCCACATGCCAACTGCAACCAAGTAAAAACAACAGTGGAATAACTTTCTCCAGACCTGCTATTATAAACAGGTGTCAATCTGGTGATAAAAAATGACATCTTAATTTGGACTCAAGATGCTTTGTCAAAGCAGATTAACACATCATCTTGGAACGATTTATTTGTATTGGGTCTGTGTCGTTCCATTTGGGCCGAGGTCGACTATTTTAGAGCAGGACGATGTCCTAGCCTGGTCTTTCTCTGGGGAGAGCTTGAGGAACTAGTTGAGCTGCCATGTCTTTGTAGACCAGTATTCTAGGGGACTGGGCCATTACACAACAGTAGCTCTGAGGGCCTCATACCTCTGCAGTGCGACTGTTCCTGGGTTGTCGGTGTTTTATGTATACCTCTGGAAGTTTTCACGAAGCACTTCAGTTCAAGCTCACATGGTAGAGCACGGCAACACTAAAGTTGTAGGTTTCATTCCCACGGCGGGCCACTATGACAGAGGAATGCTTGCACTCTCGTCTGAAAGTAAAATGATGTCAATGTAGATGTAAAACAGTTACTGAGCTGTGTGCAGCCCGAGGCAAAGGTAACAGTTTGTGTTTAGCTTTTATGTCCGACCCACTTCATCTTGTCAATCAGACTTTCTGAACTTCACAGTCTTGATAAGTGAGATTGTTTATGAAGGCATAATTAACCAAAGTAGTATGCATTTAAAAAACTTCATACGTAACCGTCTTCTAAAGGACTGAGCCCCAGGCTCCGACACTGGCCCACTGGACACACCCAAACTTACCGTCTGTTTCTTATAAAGGATATCAAACAGAGAGAGCGGCCGCACCGAACCACAAAGCACCTGTTTCCTACATTTCCACAACACGGGTTTGCTGCTGCGTTCAAAGAACATGCCGAGAACACGAGACATGGCGCCAACACACATCCAGATCTCACACCGTTTCCTTCAGCGACCCTCCGTGGCAGATCCTCAAGGTCCGCCCATGAACGCCATCATGAGGACAGCGTGCCGGAGAGTTATCGGTTGTTTGAATTGGTCTTGCGAATGCAATACATGGAGTCGTTTCATTATACTACAGGCACTATGCAAGGATGCATACTTTCCCATGAAATCCGGTGACAAACAGGTATTAGCCACTGGTATTAGCCATATCATTTCAGATTATCATCAACTCGATGCGCCCTGAGTCATTGTGATATTCTGATGCGCAGTCTCAGGCTGGCAGATTTTACAACCAAGTGCTTTCGTTGGCAAATTCGGAATTTTATCATCGTCAGTTCCATCCAGGTAATGACTATAGACACACAGCAGTTACTTCACAGCCTGACATTCAAATAAATACAACTTTACAGAAATTCACATAGTATCTATTGAAATGATCTTTTTTCAAAAACAGTATAGGCCCGGCACTTTGTGCATTATGATGAGATTGGCGTCGCAGAGAAGACCGGGGGCCACACTGTGTTTGTAACAGAGGGTGTGAGGGAGCTGTGATAAGGATGGAAAAATAAACATTTTCAGGAAGGTGGTGCAGTATCTCTGGGTTTCAACTTCCCTCTGCATCCCTCTGGCTGTTATAAGGACAGATAATGGCAAATTGAAACCCAAAGGTAAAACAAAAAACACATCGGCCATGGGCGGGGGTTTGGGACTGGTGATCAACGTGTTATCGCAGAGTCAGTGGCGGTGGCGTTCGGACGAGGGGTGATGTGTTTGTTTTTGCTTAAGTGTTTGTACAGGCCCCATTCTCTAACACTGGATGGATGGGACACTGTGTTATCAGTGCCACTGAACATACAGCATAACATCACCTGTGATCCAGGACAGTCCAAGATACTTATCTGACCTCTGTACTTTGCATTGACAATTTAATGTTTTTGTCCCTTTTGTTATTACAAATCATGATTATTATTCGCTGCTGATTCTGTTTCCAGTTGAACCCAATCCTAACCCAATCCTAATTCTTTCAGCCTTAACTGTGATGGTTTAGGCCAAGATGAGGTGGTGATGGATCTTGAGACATGTCGTATGTTTGTTCCTTGTTGTAGTCTGTTTAAACTGGAGAGCACTGAACCAGAGATGGAATCGTGTTAGTGTGTGTATGTGCGTGTGTTAGTGTGTGCACCTCTAGAGAGTGTAAACTCTGTGGGAACAAGACCCGGACGAGGGTCAGCAGTTTCTGAGTGACGGCAGGAAGGCAGCCGAGAAAGACTCAGCTGCATTAGCCCCTACAAAGCTTCTCCTACTTGTCATTGTGTGTGAGGTGTGCGAGCGTACGTGAGTGTGCACGTTTGTGAGTATTTGTGTGTCTGTCTGTGTCCTTGTGTGGTGGTTTGGAATGTGTTACCTTTCTTGGAATGTCTCACTCTTAGCCAATAATCCATTGAAGAAAGCATTGATGAAAACATTTTGAAGTTACATTTCTACATGCACAGTTACACAAGTGAGCTGCAAATAGTGGTGGTAAATACACAATGACACATATTCCTAACACGTGTTATTAAAGATGCAGAAATGGGTTCTGTCAACAAGAATATGTGTCATGTTTATATATATATATAGACTTTGCTTCAATTTCAGATAAAAGTGTTTTCGCTTCTTCGTAATCTACTCATCTAGGTCCCACAGAAGGTCTAGGTGGTGAGAAGAACACTGCTCCTTGGAGTTGCATCAGTAAGCAACAACAAATTTAAATTGACCACTATACCAGAATACATAATAATGGCATTTGGCAAGCTTGGGATTTGCTCGCCACAGAACAACATCAACCATCACAATGAAATATTGATCATAATTAATGCTGTATCATACAGTATGGCCATTTGGCCACAATGTAGTTTTACAATCGATATTTCATTATTGAGGTTGATGTTATGTCGTGAGCTAAACGTATGCTTGCTATATTCCAGTATTATTTATTCTTACCCTTCATGTTAACAGAGCAAATGGTTACTGGATATAAACTAGACGTTTTTGAAGAATAATCTCTGTTTAAATAAAAAAGTGCACAGCCAATCAGGAGCCGCCACTGTGCAGATGTCTTCAGGTTCTTATTCTGTCCCAGTTCATCAACTCCCTGTCGGACTCCATGACTGCTGCTGGGGTGTTCCTCCTCCTGGATGGAATTAAGGCATGATGGATCCTAAAGATGATTGGGGACCCCCTCCAGCACAACAAATGAATGTACATGCTCAAGCAAGTGCATGTATTGGCAAGGCGCACACACACACACACACACACACAAGCACACACACACACGTACAGACTCAGTGACACACAGTAAACCCAGTGAAACCGAAGCCCCCCTCTCCCCCAATAATGAAATCAAGATGTTAAGTTCTCCCAGGATCCTGGAGGGCAGCAGCAGAGGAGCTCCAGTTAACGACCCACCTCCTCCCTCTTCCTCCCCCTCCGCAGCCCCCCTCCCCTCTTCCCAACTACCACCGCTCTATAAATACTCTTACGACTTTCTTAAATATGTGACAAAAGCGCATAAAAGGAGGTTTATGGGCTCACGTTTGATTGGTGGAAATAAAAGCGGTTGGGTAATGTTGTACTTCCACCTGTGGGGAAGAGGAGGTGGGGAGGGGGGGTGCATGGTGTGTTGGGGGTACTGGGAGAAAGTCTCTGGTGTGTGTGTGTTGGACGAAGGGGGTGCCCGTTGACTCTCCAGCCCCGCACCTGATCTTCATTTTTCAATTTGTAACCAATCTTCTCACAATTGTGCGCCAAATGAAAGCATAAACACGGCAGATATTCATCTTGTTTACATCAAAGCCCCAGAGTCCTGCCACCATACGTGCCACCCCCCCACCCCCCACCCCCCCACTACCACCCAGGCATGGCTTTGGCCTACTCTAGCTGTCAGGGGTGCTTTTCTGCCTTACATTAGTCCTAATCAAGGTCAATTCCCTTTGCTTTGTGCTGTGTTTGGAGTGGGCTATCTGCTCCCGGACTGAGTGGGCTACAGAGAGAGGAATGATGACGATTGATGGATCTTGCTCATGCGCTACTTTTGTGGCCCTGGCTCTGAGAATTTGAACTGAGGCCTGTAACTGGGGCTTCTGACTGGTGCTTCTGACTGGGGCTTTTAACTGGGGCTTCTGA
>JACXGK010011179.1:0-16517 GCA_016801125.1 Novumbra hubbsi
GTCTCAATGGGCGACATGCACACGGGGAGTCTCAATGGGCGACATGCACACGGGGAGTCTCAATGGGCGACATGCACACGGGGAGTCTCAATGGGCGACATGCACACGGGGAGTCTCAATGGGCGACATGCACACGGGGAGTCTCAATGGGCGACATGCACACGGGGAGTCGCAATGGGCGACATGCACACGGGGAGTCTCAATGGGCGACATGCACACGGGGAGTCTCAATGGGCGACATGCACACGGGGAGTCTCAATGGAATGATATGGTCATACAATGTGTTGTGTGCACCCGTGTTAGTGTGTGTGTGTGTGGATGATACTGCCCCCACCCCCGTAATGCCTACCAGGGTCATCCCTAGCGGTTGTTAAATATTTACGTTTCCGGCAGCTAGGCAGAGATAAGCAAAGTGCGTGTGTGTTTTGCTCTTCCTGTTTGTAGTGGTGGTGCAACACCTCATTTACAGGTCAAACGTGCGTTGATGATATGATATATCGTTTGTGTTTCTATCATCTTATCAGGAATTATTCTCTCTGGTTATACCCGCAGGGAGAAATATGGAAAGGAGTTACTGTGTGTGTGTGTGTGTGTGTGTGTGTGTGCGTGTGTGTGCGTGTGTGTGCGTGTGTGTGCGTGTGTTTGTGTGCGTTTGTGTTTGTGAGATAGAGAGAGAGTAAGAGAGAAAGCATGAGTCTGTTTATGTGTCTGTGTCTGTGAAAAAAAACTTGTGTATGTGTGTGTGTGTGTTTGTGTGTGTCATTCAGTGTCTAGGAGAAAGGCAAGACAGTGTCAAATGGATAAATGTCAGTTGGTGCTTCATCAGCTCGCAGCCTGCTCTCCCTCCCCAAATGCCATGTGTAAATCGCCCATCCAGGGCCGTCAACCAGCCTCACGGAACACCCTAATGAGATTATAGCTCTGCTTCATACTACTGTGTGTGTGTGTGTGTCAAGGTACCTCAGTATAGACTGACACAAATCCCAACCAATAATCTCTGTTACTAACACTAAACAAGACCTAGTGGAAATATTCTGAGGATCCCTGTTTTAAGTCTCAATATATGTTTGCAATATGGACAGCCTCAGTCTCAGCAGGACTTTCTGGTAAGATTGTTGTCTACAAAGGGTTTTGGTTCTTGGGAGAATGATTGAGGGAATTGATATGGGATGACTTTTTTCAGAAGAGGTTGTGTGCCAAGCCCTTACATCCAATGGTCGGCATTTTCCTAAAGAGTTAGCTTGTTGATAAAAGGCATATAAAGACTTAACAGAAGTTATGTTACGTCTTATTCACTCACTAATTCTCCAGGCATGGTTGGATTGTTCTGGGTCATTCATACTCTCCACATGTGGTAGTATTGAATGATCTTTCAGGACTGTACTTTTTGTCTGAAATTCGTTGGGCTACAACTTTTGTACCATTTCAGTCTGTGGCTACTGAGAAAGGATATCAATGAACGTGCATTTCCTGCCTATTTGAGGGAAGGCATAACGTGGCAAGATGTTTGGGTCGGGAGAGCCTGCAAGTGAGGAAATATAGTAGTAGTTGAGTAACCTTCTCTTGTCTATATAGCCTCCCATAAATAGCTCACCTTTCAAATCCATATATGGTTTGAGTGACAGTGAGCCGGAGCGTATTAGAGTCCATTGTTTTACATGATCCCTCCTCTTTACAATTTGCACCCTGTCAAAATGCTCCATGGGTGTGCTCATCATCCTCATTTACCGTATATGGCCCCGAATGAAGTTGATGGAAAGCATTACCCCGCCCCTCCACTCGCGACTCTCCTCCCTCTTTGGCTCGCGACGCGTGTACTACCATCCTGGTCGACTGTTTTCCTGCTAAAACCGAGCGCTGGGGAAAAGCATCGTGGGGATGAGCAAGAGAACTACCTGCCAATACGGATACACATGGAGCCTCCATCATCACTGCAAGTTCGCAGCTCACACCAAGTCTAAACTGTTTCGTTAGAGTACTCTAAACATAGTGAAACTAAATATTTGCTCCTTTCTGATCTGTGTATGCTTCAATGCATAATATTTCCTTCATAGGAGTGCTATGACCATGGATTTGGACGTTTGATTACGCAAAGACGGATTTTTTTTCTTTCGTGGCACCGTCTCCTTTCTGCACCCTATACACTACACAAAGCATCACCATGGACGTTTTGGCGAATCACGGTATTTTTCAGGAACTCCAGCTTGTGCATGACACCGGCTACTTCTCGGCGATGCCTTCGCTGGAAGAGAACTGGCAGCAGGTGACTATAGAGTTTCCGTTACTGTCGCCTAACTGTATCTATGCAGCTAGTGATGGTTTGGAGGTTATGCCGCAGAAGTGAGATGGAATCACACACATTTAGATGGTTTCAACTTTCCCATACTACCGCGCATCTTGAGTTCAGAGAAAGATATTGAGACAGAGCGAGGTTTAGATGGAGAAAGAGGTTGACTAGACTACATGCAAGAGGAACTCAAACTGATGAGTGCAGTATGAAAATGAAACTGCTGCGAAATTGCAATTACATCTTAAACTAAGACTATTAAATAGTGAGTGATTTGTATATATATATATATGAAAATGTAGTATGTCATTAACTTGCGATGGAAACGTAATACCTATAATGTTGCAATGGAAACTTAAGCATGTTTGTGTCATGATAACATTTAAGCTGAGCGCAGATTGTTGTTTGTTGCGGGGATGTAGCTACCTACAGACCGGTGCGCGTGGTCTCAGCTGTCAAAAGCAAAGATAGAAAAGCGGTCACATTTTAGACAGGAAAGATCTAGACCTCGGAATAAGAAAAACATGGGGTTTTAGCTAAATAATACATATCCTACTGTCGGATTACTTTGAGTTCAATGCATAATATATTACCGCAGACGCATGCTTGCAGTATGAGATAAGAAAGAACGGTCTTAAAGATTATCTGTATGTGTGTTTGCGGTTGTGTGTGTCTCTGTATGGAAATTGAATTATAGGTTCTAGGAGTCAAGGTTTTGATTTTAGGAATCACATTGGGGCATATTTTGTAATATTTATAACATGTGAGTCACGTTGACAAGCTAGATTGGATCCACATGGTGAAACTGGCACTGCTCGGATCCACACTGGGCTGCAGGCTGTAGCCGTTATTCAACACTGATCATGTGTTTTGTGAAGTACTGTTTGCTCTAAGCTGGTCCGAGGGATAAACGATTTGTTTTCTCTATCTGTGCATTAAGTCTCAACGTTGCTTGTTTTGCGCGGTACGCGTTAGGACACTTAAAAACAGGGCTGTTGCTATACCTCGAGCAATGCAATCCACCTGCACTGGTTTTACGCGGTTGGGGTTGATGACAGTTTTCCCCAACAGCATCACAGAGCAGCAGGAAACACCAGTCCATGTTTATTTAATGCAGGTAGGCCACTTTAGTCAGTGAGAAGACCACGGAGTCCTTCTGGTGTGTCCGTGCGTAAATGAGGGGTTTGTGGTCGATCGCTGGTCCATGACCAAGGATCTAGTATCTCTTGTCGCTTTCTTAATTGGCTTCCCGCTGTCAGATACTGCAACATCCAGACTTAACTCAAGATCACTGGTCAGTCACACCTCAAATATTACTGCAGAGGATATATATACAGTGGTCATTGAGAAATGTACTATTGCAGTATCATGAATATTCCCCGAATTGGAATAAAAAACATCTTAAAAAAGGCAAAGTGAAATGCAAATCTAGAGTGACACAGACCATGTTTCAAAACCTTTATCTTTAGAATACTACACAGTTGTTACCATAGAGACCAAGGCAAGCCAGTTTGCCTGTTGTAGTTAGTGCCTACACATGGTGGAAAAAAGTTCCAAAATGGTTCTTTGGCATTTCTGTTGGGGGGATTATATTTTTGGTTTCCAGACAGAATTACTTTTAGTTTTAAGTACAAGTATTTTGGTTTCAGGTAGAAGCATTTTGGTTTCAGGTAGGCCCTTTTGGTTTCAAGTTGGATTCATGAATGTGCCATTTCAGAACCTTTTTTTGAAAGCATACACGTTTGAGAACCAAGCATTTATCATGATCTCAAGACATGCTTAGATAAAAAGAAACAGTCAAGACTTGCTTAACATGCTATGGTGAAATAATGCCAGGAGAAACCCTGAAAACAAATCTGTCTCTGAAGCTGTTGGACACATATAGCAATGCTGCTTTAATGCTGTGAAAGGCAGACGAGATTGGATGCATTTAGAGAGGCCAATGTAGCGATGAATGAACATGGTGTGTAGGCAAGACAACACCGGTAGCGACATTTCCTCGACTACGGGGCATGAATCATGTGGTTATAGAATCAGCCGGTAGGCCTAGACAAGGTGAGAGAGATGGACCATGGACACCCTACCATAAAGGACTCAGTTCCCACACACAAATCTAAGAGCACATTGCCTGTATTGTCACAAGACTGAGCTGTTGACTCTGGATCATTTCTGATGTAATATTTTACTTCCAGCATGACCAGCCAGTTTGTAGACCGACCATTATTCACCACAGGTGGACCTTGTGGCCTTGTTGTAATACTACACTAACAAAACAAGGGCTGTTGACATTGACCTAGAGAGGCAGTGTCTGCCCTCCAATACTCACTGTGTCCCTCAGAGCTCAATCTATTAGTAAGCAATGTGGGCCGAATATCACTGCATCATATCAGAGAGTTGCTTGATTTCTAATGGAGAGAAAGATTTTGGATGTAGCGTGTCTGTGTATTTGTGCATATTCATGTATATGTTTGTGTGTATGTCTCTGTTTGTGTGTGTCTGCGTTTTTGTTTATGTGTGTCTACGTTTGTGTGTCTATGTTTGCGTGTGTCTGTGTGTGTGTGTCCATCTACGCTTTTACCCGTGTGCATTCTTGTTTGTGTGTGTCTGTGTTTGTGTGTCTTTGTTTCTGTGTGTGTCTGTGTTTATGTGCCTACGCTTGTGCGCTGGGTGTGTCTATCTGTGTGTGTGTGTCTAGGTTGCCGAGGTTTGTGGGCCAGATGTGTGTGAAACTCCCGCCGCCTGGCAGGCAGCCGTGGTGGACGATGAGAGGAGATGACCGGAGGAGAAAAGGAGGAGAGGAGAGAAGGAGGAGAGGGGAAAAAGGAGGGGAGGAAAAGAGAGGAGGACAGTAAGGAGAAGTGCCGAGCATGCATATATCCTCTACTGCAGGGTTTCACATTTCACAGTCCACTGGGCCCAGCCTATAGGAGCCGAGAGATAGACAGACAGCAACACGGCCAGCCGATGTGAAAGAAGAGCATAATATCCTGAAGAGTGAAGAGACACACTTGGGGGGGGGGGGGGTGAGGGGACTGCTCCTTCGGCTGACCAGGGAAATCTGCCCCGGAATATTTCCAGTGTCCTGTAAACCGTGACCCCGTCTTCAGCCAGCTGGCTCTCTGTGTGTGTGTGTGTCTGAGAGAGAAAGTGTCTTATGTAATCCTCTGTAGGGCTCAGCTGCTTTCTGTCACATACACTGTAACATGCAGACCGGAGTATGAGAGCCCCCCCCCCCCCCCCCCCCCCCCCAAGATCGCTCATATGGAATAGAGAGTGGCCCCCTATGGGATTGCCCCAATCGTCAGACAGCAGTAATATAGTTTGTGTAAAAGGAGGACATACACACGACTGCTTCCTGTCTAGGTTAGTTATATGGACACGCTCTCTCAGGGCCAGAAGAATGCTGTCTTTCTGATAGGCAGCAGTGGCAACTGGATAGTTTCTTCAGGGAGATGTAGCCTAGTGGAATTATATGGGTTCCTCAAAAGGGTGATTCATATTTTTTTAAAACAGTGCTCAAAACAATTAAGGGAACACATAATCATTACAGTATTACACCAAGTCAATTAAACTTCAGGGATATCAATCTGTCCAGTTAGGAAACATACAAGATTGTAAATCAATGTCACCCTGTTTTGGTGCAAATGAAAGTGACAACAGGCGCACTGGAGAGGCAACAGCAAAAAAGGAATGGTTTTGCAGGTGGAGGTTATGGGCAATTGCACTCTCTGCAAACTCGAGTTTTGGGTTTTGCTGTTGTCTTTGTCACTACTGGCAGCATGAGGCAGTGCCTGCAGCCCATTCAGGTTGCACCGGTTGTCCAGCTCCTACTGGATGGCACATCCATACTTGCCGTCACAAGAAGGTTTGCTGTGTCTCCCAGTACAGTCTTAAGTGCATGAAGGAGATAACAGGAGATGGGCTGTTACATGAGAATAGCTATACAGGGTCATAGAATGGCATCCACCCAGTAGCAGGACCAATATCTGCGCCTTTGTCCGAGGAGGAACAGGAGGAGCACTGCCAAAGCCCCACAAAATGACCTACAGCAGGCTACTGGTGTGCATGTTTCTGACCGAACAGTCAGAAACAGTCCTTCACAGATGAGAGCAGGTTCACACTGAGTACATGTGACAGATGCGAAAAAGTCTGAAGATGCTGTGGTGAACATTATGCTGCCAGCAACATCATCCAGCATGACCGGTTTGGCGGTGGGTCAGTGATGGTCTGGGGAGGCATATCCTTGGAGGGTTCCAAAGACCTCCACGTGCTTGCCAACACTGCCAAGTTGCGCCACAGATTGTCCAGGAACTCAATGATGCCTTGATCCAGGTCTGGTAGGAGATCCCTCAGGACGACATTTGCCATGAAATCCACGCATGTTGGAACAGCCAATGATTTTTGGTGCGAGTTTGAATCCAGCCCTCAATCAGTTTCGGTTTCAATTGACCGCTGTAATTTTGTTCTTAACAAATTACACATTGTACAGTAAAGATTTTAATCTTTAATATATTCCGATCATCGAAACCGGATGTGTGATTTATGTGCTCCCTTAATGTTTTGGAGCAGTGTATATAGTTAGCTTTAGAAACAGGATGGCAAATTCCTAACAAAGGCTGTTGCGTTTGAAACAAAAAGCATTATGGGTAGATAAGGAAAATATTACATTGAACCAGGAAGACAAAATGTGGATGGAAAAATGGTCCTCAGGATTCCACCTCATCTGAGAAATATGACTTGGGCACTAGAACCGGCTCACTTGTTTTCATTGACAATATAACTGCTAGAGAAAATTATTATAAAGAGTATTTTTAAACATTTATTTTGCTAAAGTACAAGCAAATGCCTCCAAAATCATTGGACAAAAGATGCAGCAAGACAATGACCCCGAAGATATTGCCGTAGCAACTAGCAACTCAAGTTTTTCAGAGCCAAAAAGTGGAACATTCTTGACCATGTCAATCTCCAGACTTAACTCCAAATTAACATACCCGTTATGTGTTGAGAATCTGATTTTGTGCAAAAAGACCTCAACAACAAACAACAACTGATCAACACTGAGAAATTGGTTGCAGAACCGCCGTTGCCGAAACACACCTGGTCTCAGATGTCAGTGGGTTTCAGACTACTTTTACACTGCTTGTAAAGGATCCGCAACCCAAAACTATCTTAAGGGCTTTACCCTCGCGGATGAAGAGGGGAAGGCGTACACACCTTGCACCGGAGAGGAGGCGTGGACGCCGCTTTCTCCATTGCCGGGTTCCGGATGCTTGGGATGGGAGAGCCCCTGCTCGTTGGGCAGCGGTCCAGCTGCTCCTGACATTGGTTGCGGCTCGGCGCTGCAGGATCCGGGGAGGAACTTAGTCGAGGTGGGTGGATGCAGTGCCCTGTCCAGCCGATGGGTTACTGTTCGGTTGTGTCGTCAACGAGGGTCCCGGTCGCCGTGGAGGACGGGGGATGCTGTTCGGTTGTGTCGTCAACGGAGTCCCGGTTGCCGTGGAGGGCGGCGAATGCTGTTCGGCACAGGTCTTGGCACCGGGTCCTATGGCGACGTTGTTCGTGGAACATTTAAACTGTGTATTGCATGTGAATAATGCTGGGTTTCTGCGCTCAGGGAGTTGATGCCCGGTGATGCTCACTCAGCAGAGGGTCACTTTATCGGCGTGATGTTGTTGCTATGGTCACGGACACGTGAAGGTGTGTCTGTGTTGCAGGGGAGAAGGGGACATAAGGGCTTTAATTTATTTTAATATTCATAAGCATTCAGTTCCAATGATTTTGGTGCCAATCAAAAATCGTGAAACCAATGTATACCTTGTTGTGACTGTTATCATAGTGTAAAACAAAAGAAAAACATCTACACAAAAATAATGTATATAGATTATACATACATATACAATAATATTTGAAATCAATATAATTTGAAATGAACCCAAAATATATCTGCTGTATTACACCATACTGAAGGTTTCTCTTCTGTGTGAAACTCACTTATAATCATCAAAATAAAGCTAGACAGTCAGTAGGCATTGACGGTTCCAGGAAAGTATATTAGTTTGTTTAAAAAATGTTGACTACCAGAAAATATAAACTTTTCTGTCCGTCTGTCTTGGAGTGGAGAGCAAGCACCCACAAATGCAACAAACCTGTCATAGGGTGTTGGCAAGGCTAGTCTGTCTTGCCTCCCCAAACTGGAAAGTAAATTTGCCCCATCATTTCTGTGACTCTTGGGCCCGTAGGCCACGACCAGGATATGAACTCGGGTTGCATGATGCAACGCTGCTGCGCCATTCATTCCGTATTCATTTCCCTGGTGAGAAAACCCAGGACTGTTGTCGGACGTGCATTAACTTTATGATAAATCACTCAATCATCACTTAAACCCAGACACGTCTCCTGATTGAATCCAAATCTTTCACATTTGAAAGTAATGAACCGACATAATCGGAAATGTGACGTCTCAAACCAATCAGCAAGAAGGGAGAGGCTGGGGAGCTTTGCCCCAGTCACAAAGATAATCATCATGTTGATGGATAGAGGATGGAGAGCTAACACCACTCATGACTCTGGTTTATGAAAAGGGGCTTTGTGCGTGGTTGAACATCAACTCTGAGGAATGTGTTTTCTCAGAAACCTCTATCTTACAATCGAACGGCCAGTTCTCCGAAAAACCGGCAGAACAGAATTCGAAAGAAAGAAGCCAGGAAAAGCATGGGTCTGGTCCCACTGTGATGTCCAGCGTGTTGGTTTCTGTGGAGCCAAGCGAGAATTAATCTCTAATAAAGTGTTATTCTCCGTTCCATGGGCTTGTTCTATGCCGCACACTGACATGACAGTTAACAGATAGAGTTGGCTAACACAGACCGGTCCACCAAACCAACCGGAATCATTGAACATTTAACAATAGCCCTTAGAGTGCAATTTAATCCACATACAGTGGCTGACAGCGAGGAGGTTCTTAATGAGCTTCCTATTGGACGGTCGGGGAGAAAAAACAACACGCATCACAGCGTTTTAGAATGCTGTTGTTAAAAGCAAGCTCTCATTATTCAAGTGGCCCTCGTCCACTCTGCTGTAGATCATTACATCTCTTTGCCAAGACATGTGTGTGTGTGTGTGTCTGTGCGCGGAGTGTCAAGGTCACCCCCGGAAACACATCTTTTAAGTGGTCGGACCACGGCGCACTTAGCCCGGCCCCTCTGAGTAGGCACGCGCGTGGTTCAACAAGTGAGCGGATGATTGCGAGTCGCGGCTGGATGATGCATGGAGGAAGGGGGCCGACGGAGAGGCCAAGCCTTGATGAAGGAGGAAAGAGGCGGGGGGCATTCATTTGTCCTGGCTTGTCTCGTTTCGGTGAGGAGCGACGGTCATGTCAGTAGCACCCACGTGGAGAGCTGACAAGTGTGGGGGGAGGGGGGGGGGTGTTGAGAGAGAGAGAAAGAGGGAAATCAGGGGGCGAGCAAGCACATCTTTATGTATGGGTTCTGTCATCTCTCGTGCTGGACGAGCACATCCAACATATCTGGCAACCCAGGGGATTTGATTAACAGTGGGGAGAGGGAGCCATTCATTTAATATCCCACCAGACTCACACATGGCCGGGCAATGACTTTCACGTTATTTGAGCGGAGATGGGAGGCTGCTACATTGCTTTAGAGTGATCCGACATGCCTCGTCGCAATTCATCCTGGCATGGCAACCGCTGAGCGAGAGGGATAGGAAAGGCCCAGACATATTCGACGCGTCCTTAAAATTGGGCATTTGGGCATTGCTTCCATCCGCACCCTTTGGTCCATCGCTCTTTTTCTTTGTCTGTCTTTTTCTGACTGTCTGCCAGAAAGTCTGTCTGTCAGCCCCCACTCAGCTTTAAAGAAGATATGGAAGAGAACTCCAGGATAGTTTAATAAGACTCATCAGGCATACCCCCCCCCACACAGCGCCTATACTTGATATAAAAAAACCACTAGCATTAAAGCAAATCAACAAGGTTCGTTGTTGCTGTATCTTTGTCGGAAACAATGGCGCCTTTCTTTTGTTCTTTTTTTCCAAATGAGGCAGGATGGTACTTCACTTCTCCTGCAACTCGTTGACCCCAGAGACACATTGATGGAACGTCCACAGGAGTCCAAGTATGCAGATCCAGCACACAAAATCAACCGAGGTTCTCTCTAGCAACACCTGTTGCTAGGCAGCCGGCACAGAGCACCAGGCGAGCAGGATTAGGCTCATTTGTTTGTTCAGTTGTCGGTCTAATCCCACCTACCCATGGGACATCTAGGTCTGGAGAATATGGAGTCGTCTGTTCCCCGAGCTGATGTTGGTCCTCTTTCAGAGAGGCACAAGCTGTCAAATTCTAATTTCCTCATTCGGTATTCCGTTCCTCACCTTTCTGGTCAAGTGCATTGGAAGATCTAAAGCCCGTCCTCTGAAAATCCTTCCGAAATGGTCCCTGAGAGGCAGGGAATAGAGGAGGGGAACGACTCATAATCTCTTCAGACGTAGACAAAGAGTCCGTCGCAAACAACAAGTTCTCTTCCGGGACGCTGAAGGAGAGATCAGAAGAAGTGCGCTTCATTAGGGAAAAAGGTCCCATTGTTGGCACGGCCAGAGACAGACCGTTTCCTCAATGGGGCGTGGAGGGAGACAAAAGGAGACACAAGGAGACACAAGGAGAGACAAGGACAATTTGCCAAGTGTAAACACTGAAGGTTGTGTTTGTCAGTGTCGCACTCATCAATCACAGGCCTAAACAGCCTCACGGCGACAGCGGCAAGGACACACGTACGGCTCCCTAAAAGGGACATATAAACCAGGGGACTGTCAGGGATGAAAACCCAGCCGGAATCATCAATGTGTTCATTTACCCAGCCGGGGCGCAGACCCCTTTGGGGGGTTTGGTCGACTCCTAAAAAAGGTGCGCCTCTGTCGTTGTAAACAGCCATTTGTTCTGTATCGACTTGCATGGTTAAATAAAAGGGAGCATAAAAAGATCTACATGTACCCTGTGAATTAAGCAACTCTCAAAGGCGTAAAACATTTTGTTTTATGCACATTTGAAATCAACGTTGAATTTAGTTGAGGAGAAATATAAAATTAACCTATTTATTTGTACATTTTCCATGTGACACAAAACATTGAGGATGTAGCATAGCATTGCTATGACAACAGGGCTACGGGGGGGGGGGGGCAGATCTATTTGTTGGAGAAGTGGGACGTTGCATTGTAGGGATGTCACAATCTGTCATGTGGTGTTCAGTGAAGTCGTGGCGCAAATGATGCTGTTTCCAGCTACCCAACAAGGGGGTAAGGTGTTGGGTTTAAGATAGGGATTTTGGGTTAGGGGTCAGGGTAAAGGTTAGGTTAGATATATTTATTTATTTATAGATATTTATTTAGGTCCCCACTAAGATAGTAAAACACATGTGTATTTGTGTGTGTGTGTGTGTGTGTCTGTGTGCCTTCAGCTGTGTGGCCCAATATGCAAACCCAGCAGTATTTCCATATGGTCTGAGTAATCGTTTCCTCCGCTTCGACACGACCTGGCCGCTTTCCAGTCAGCGAGTGTGTCCAGTCCTCTCCCCATCTCTCCCTGCTGCAGTGGCACGGTTAAAGGTAGGCTAAGGACAGCGATGCCTGGACTGGCTAGACCTAGGTTTAAAACGATGGTTCTCGTTGTGGCTTACCGGAAACACAAACGCTCATAGGAGAGGAGAGCGGGCTTGGCAAACAGAAACTGGGCCGGTAACCGCCAAAAGTCTGCAGAGCATCCCCAGTGATTTAACGAATCGTGGGTAGAGCCATTTTTCGACATCCGCTTTTGACACCCATGATTTTGCGCAGGACCGCCTGTGTGGTTCCTTGTTATACCAGGACGCCTTTCATAGGATAACCTTCAACCTCTTTGTCTTATTCACTGTGGTGTTCTCACCCCGTTGTGAGCGAATCTACCAGGCTCTTCCCACAAGGCAACATAGTGTACGCCGTTGCCCTAGATTGGCCATAAACATCTGGTTGTAAAAAAAAAACTGCGGAATAACTACCAAGTCAAACAAATGACTTCGGTCTAACATCGGCCGCCTCAGACAGTTTCAACCCAGGAAAAGTGATTTGGGTCGCCAGCTATTTTAGTCCTGGTGATGTTTCCGGGATTACCTCAGGGAGAAGGCTGTGTTTTATAAGAGAGACCATCAATAATTTTGGACTGTGTGTGTGTGTGTGCGCTTGTGTGTGTAAGAGAGAGATTTGCAGGGGGGAAGGACGGTGTGTGTGTGTGTAGGAAGGCATGATTGAACGACCGCGTGCGTGTCTGTATTTAAGTGTGCACACTTGTGCACTTCCCTTTATGTTAATCAGCACGGCAGTGGATTTCTGTGGATGAGTATAAGTGTACATTATAAACCTATTTATTTCTATGTACACTACTATAAAGTGTGCCGGTCCAAGCTGGCTGTGACCACTCACTCTATTAGGTTCAGTGGAGCAGGCTGCATGTGTGCACTTAAATCACTGCCTGAATTATTTAATCCTGACCTGCTGCAAACACACTGCAACTAAACTACAGGTGGATGTTTTCCTTTGAAACTGTCCCCAATTGCTCCAACTAGCAGGCTGCATGGGGCACACTGTTGAACTCCGCTCAATGATGGAAAGCATTAATACGTTCAAATGCTTCCTCAAGCGCCTGCCAGATCTTTCCGTGCATTGCCCTTAACAAGCGGTAAACAAACCCAGAGGATAGGTATTCTTGTAATAAGTATAGTACTACTGTAGACCAGATATGGGCTTTGGAACGGAAAGTTGGGAAATGTTGTATTTGGGTTGAGATGAGGTTTCTTTTCGATTCAGCAGTCAGGCCGACACTGTAATATCATTTGAGCTGTAGTGTAACAAACGATCCCTCCATCATGAAATAGTGTCTTCACAACCGCTTCCTTGACTGGATGTGTTTATCTGTGGATTAGATTGGGAGTTGGGAATGGCATTTTTTGAACGACTATATCAGGCAAACCTTTGAATGCTATAACACATTACTATCTGTACCAGTCAAACATATGGTACTGCATTGCACTTGTTTCCTTTTTAATGAACAGAGAAGTATTTAATAAATCAATCAAACACTGGCTTACAAAATGTCTGCACATGCACATGCATTTTCATTCATTTTTACAAGTTCATCAATAGACTAGTTGAAACCAAAAATCTTATTTTATAATCTTGGCAGTTTTTCATGACACAGTAAATTAATATTATAAACTAAAATATTTATATCATAAATGCTCATTCCTTGCATCCATAGCTTTGTATATCTATATCCGAATGTTTACAATTCTCCTGCCCCATCTGTTAGCCTTTTAGAGAAACGGTCAGTGTGCATGCTTTGTTATTGTCTCAACTACAGATTCACGCTCCAAGGGTTTTCCACAGACTATAGGTCAAGTGTCTTGTTTAGATAGCCGAAGAAACAGAAACGTGCGTTTACAGACTACAGTGTCATAGCCTCTGAGTCACACTGTGCCCCGCATCCGTCTGACAGACAGCACACACACACACACACACAGACAGACGCAAATGTGGGTAAGCAGCGGTGGCCAATGCAGCCAAACAGTGGCATTTGTAGTACTTCCATCTCCACTTGTAAGAGGGCTCAATTATGGAGACGAAATTGCGATTCAAAGTGCTTGCACTCTGTTCCGGCATTTTGCTGAGTGGCAAAACTAAGGGCAGATGAGGGTTGAGCGGGTTCAGCCAGCGTCGCGTGCTTCCCTCCGCAGCACAGCCCTCAGTCGGCACTGAACACCAAACAACCCCCCGTCCTATCTATTGGAGAAGAGCCTGCTGCGGTGGCAGCACAGACGTCTTTCCTTCAACATTTAAGCAGCTTGGCTAATCTGCGTTCCTCAGGTTTGTTTTGAAAGCGTTCCCGGTGAATGACGAGGAGGAGGAGACGATAAAGGGCCTCCTTTTTTCAGGCTCGTACTGTAATAGGTTCAATCTGGGGAGAGAATTCTCACTCACGCGGTCATGTCAACAAGATTGACCTCGAAAACGTTCCCCCTGACCCATGAGCACCTAGTAGGACTTGAATTCCCTCCATTTCCCCCCTTGAACCCCGACTAACCTCAGTAGGGGCATATCTCACATCCTAATCTATGGTTGGCCAAGTCACTTGACTTTGACTGTGAAATAGCAGTACAAAACACGCTTCAGCAAACACTGGTGGTATACCTGAAGACATCATCGGCTTACCCAACCCGCCCACTGACTTCTGGGCTGTCTGAGGGTGGCATTGTCATTTTGCTGTGGCAAATTAAGCAGAGCTGTGCAGCAGACAGAAAGGAACCCTAATATTCCTTATCTGCACATAGCCAGTGTGCCACGATTGCCAGTTCTCCTTTCTGGACGTGACTTGGGTGCCCACTCTGTATCTGCCCAAAGTGGCAACTGTATGAAGAGGAAGCCGACTCTTTCCGGTTCGCTGTTCTCTTAATCTCACCCCTCTCATTCTCTGTTATTTTAGCCCCCCCCCCCACTCCACCCAGCTGTTGCAGCTCTTTTGTTTCGCCACAGTTTCCAGCCGAGTGCCATTCTATCTGCCCTGTATGCGGTAATGAAGATTAGCCAGCCTGTGGCACACAATGGGGTCCCCACATCCGCCATACAGACGACCCCAAATCCCCACCACAAGCTGTTAACCCCGGTGTAAAACGCTTGTCTCCCACCCAACCCATATCCAATCCTGCGTCAACCCTCTCAGCGAGGGGAGGGGCTAATACTCTCCGGCCGGTTTACTGTTTGAATGGGAATTGCTGTTTCCTGATTAGATTAGCGTGGATTTGGCAACCGAGGGGGGCCGCTTGGCGAGTCACCGCACCGATAAACAGCAGCTCAACCAAAGCCAGTTAAAGAGAGACAGGGATCCTCTCCCCTCTGAGCCTCGCTAACATCGCTCTAGTTGTTGGGATTATGCATTGGGCTTGGCAAGGCTCCTCTCCACTTATATTTCTCTATAGTCTGGCCTCTCTCTCTTGCGTCCCTGCTCTCTCCCCTTTCGCCTACTCTTCTGGCCACCCTCTGGCCTTACCCCCACTCCTCCTTCTTTTCTTTCGTCTCCCCCCACGTTCCTCTCCATCCCTCCACCCGTTACCAGCGCGCGTCTGCGTTCTCACAGCACGCCGCGACCAATTCAGGCTGTTCTTCAGAAGAATACGTTCGGCAGCGGCTCAGCAATTCCCGCTTGCCTTTCATTTTCTTCCCTCCTGGAAGGATCTGCGTCTTCAGTCGGCCTGTCCATCTAGCGCGAAACGCGCCTGGATCGCGAGCCGGCGGAGGCATACTGACGGCGCATATCAGGTTCCTCTGCACTACGCTCCGCTGTTTAGATTAGCATTGAATTGCTACGTTGGCCTAACTATGCGGCCCGTCGTCGCAGTCTATGCACACGGGGCGGTGTCCCAAATGACGCCCTGTTCCCTACGCAGTGCCATACCCTCGACCGAGGCCCCGTCGTGCCATTTAGGACGCAGGCCAAGTCCGCAGGCGGTTGAAATTGGCTGCCATGCTGGATCATTGGCTGAAGAAGGATGTGTCGGGTTGCGGTGGCGAGTAGCTAACGGTGTGGCGGCGGGGAAGCAATGGGAAATGCCTTTTTGCTCCATTTTGGTCTCCGGGTCGGCGATCCCTCTTGCAACCGGGCGAGCGCTGGCCTTTCCCTGGAGGAACGAGGGACCAGCTGATGTGTTTTCGCATCTCCGTGACTCATTGTCTTAGTTTATAGATTTCCAGTGGGGTTGTCTGTATGTGTGTGCCCCCCCACTTGCGAAGACACAGTCACCAATCGGTGACCTCCAAAGTGGGCAGAAAACCTAGCGGGCCTATCTAGTCTCGTCGGATGCTTGACCTCAGCCCTTTCCTTGATTGAAGCTTCCCGTTGCTTACGCTCAATGCTGACTAGGCTTTGGCGTCCACGTTGTGGATTGGCGTATGTGTGTGCGAAAGCTTCTTTGTGCAGACGTGTGATTTCTTGATTAGCAGTAAGGTAGCTAGAGGCCTTATTCCAGCAGCAGAAGCCTGAAATTGACTTGTTAATCACATCCATGTTTAATGTTATTGACTAATCTGGAAACGTTGGATGAGCGGATGGGCTTGAACAGTTAGCTGATATGTGTCTTACTTTCAGCAGCTGGGGTCTTTGGAGGAAGACAAGCTCGGGGTTTGGGGGGGGGGGGGGGGG
>JACXGK010011180.1:0-16517 GCA_016801125.1 Novumbra hubbsi
CCCCCCCCCCCCCCCCCCCCCCCCCCCTCCTCTCGTTGGGATGGAACGGCCTACTTGACATTGCACGATGACAATCCTTGGTTCACCCATGTTTTTAGACAATCAGTTTTATGTTCTTTTTTTATGATCGGGTTTGGGGCTTTGACATCCCGTTGAAGTTTATTTATAAACGATAGTATCATATTAACCATCAGGGAGTTTGCTGTAATGCTGAGTGTTACCAGTGGTGTGGTAACTAGTCTTCACAGTGCGCGACACAATACACACGTACAAAGACACACATGCAGATTCTCAACACTCTTCGTTCACGGTTGGCTGGTGACTCTGTACATAAGGTGTAAATGCCAAGTTATACTTCAGTAGTACTGTACCCTTATTGGTAGAGCTTCCAGTAGAACAGTGTGGTGTTCTAGTCAGACCCTGACCTCTAGCAATGTTAAGTTCTAGTCAGACCAGGAGATCTCTTAGTGTTGTAGGGAAATCCATTTCAGTTTGGTCAATTTAAGACATAACATGCTTAATGTTTTATTTGGAGAGGAAAGGTGGAATTGGAGGAAAGGTGGAATTGGAATGTCAGTTGACGTGTTGCATTGTGCCTGACCTCTAGATCCCATAGATCATCTATAACACAAACACAACAACACGGGGGTATGAATATGACACCCCTGCCTGACGTGTTGCATTGTGCCTGACCTCTAGATCCCATAGATCATCTATAACACAAACACAACAACACGGGGGTATGAATATGACACCCCTGCCTGTGTGGTTCTGTGATCACTGATGCTCCATATTCTTCTTGTGCAATATCTTCCTTAATAGCATATAGATGCCAGTGCATGTGTTCTGTTTTACATGACAACTTCTAGAGGAAAGAAAAACACATGTTGGGTGTTCCAGAAAAATCGAAATCATGTAAAAATCAAAGTTAGATATGACATTGTCTCAGAAATTCGGAAATAACGAGAATGTTACTTCCTGTTCTTATTTCAAAAGGAACCAGAACATTAAGAAAAAGTATATGTGTTTGTGTGTTGTTGGAAGATGACATACGGGAGTGGTGCTCATGAGCCAGAACACATCATCCAATTGTATTATAATCACACATGTAGTATGATATGTTACAACCCCCCGAAAAAACAATAATAATCGTAATCCACACATCATACCAAATAGGTGTGCTTAAGATCCCGCAATGCATGTTTAATGATAGATCTTTCTGGAACACCCACCTATAGTGCAATGACACTGTCATGGCTGACAACTATGTCCCTCTGCCTCACAACAAAACAACTACAATGTATGTGCCAACAATTAGCCTTCTGTACTGTATGTATATTGTAATGTACAACAATAAACAGCTGTGAATAAGAATTACGTCCATGTTGTCAAGTTTCTTGTCTGTTGAACTTGTCGAATTAGCAACAGCGTCACCGCCTGCTTGGCTGTGACAAGCCAGTCGCGTAAACGGACGTCTGTAGACGTTTCAAGCTGGAGACCGTATCAGTGCAGCCATCTTGTAACAACGGGAGGTTTTTCTGTGTTGAGTTTGCGTTTCCATCTTTGCCGACTCATGACCGGTCTCGAAAATCCTGCAGGTCTTACAGACAGAGGGATTGAGAGACAGTAGATAAGGGAAAGGGGAAGTTATGTGTGGTGTCTGGGAGTACCGAGGTGTGTCATCACGATTAACTGGTGCATTCATTAGGCCCTGTCACTCACTGCTGAGAGAGAGCCAAGCAGAAAGATTGTTTTGTGGCATGGATAGTTGAAAAGCTCAATATATATCTTATGTATTATTGATGAATAACTCCGTTGTCAAAGTCATGTTGCTGAAAAAGATTGACATTGTACTTGGATACCTGTCCATATGCCTGGAGCTAGCACGTCTTCCACTGACTGGGACTTTGGACCCAGTGCCTGGGTACAGTACACATCATTAGAATGGTTATATAATGAAAGAGGGTGACTTTCCTGGAGCCTTATTGAATGTTGACACACTAAACCTGTGAACATGGTTTATATTCTATGTGAAAACAGAGTGTGGAGAGCGTACCCTAATTGCGGTTGCTTGAAGCATTGCCATTTCATTAACTAATATAACAAGTAATCAGCAACTACTTCATTGATCCACTTTTCTTACTTTTGTTTTACTACTGGCTTTACTGGAAAGGTCTGGTGATTGACAGCTGATCTCACCCCACCTCTTTCCCTTCTCACAACCCCAACTGGTCCAACAACCCATAATACTTCTTGTCTTCATCTGCACCTCAGCAGGTTTTAAATATGTCCACAGTCTCCTTGGCTACGCTGTTGCCAGGTTACAGCGATGTGGGCGGAGGGTAGGAAGCTGATATGACAGGTGATAGGGCAGTAAGAGATGACAAAAGATATATGGGGTGAACGAGGTGACAGACGAGTGTCAGTTTGTCTTTAACACCTGGCACAGTGTCTGTATGTGGTGAATACATAATAAGGATTATGTTCAGAAAGAGATTCCAATACACAAATACATTTAACTGGATGGCGACTTTTATAACTACACTGTTGAACGTTGACACTGAAATGTGTAAAATACTATATGGGTTTCGTTCTGTATGCCATCAATAAGTCCAGTTCAGGCCCCTTCTAGTAGAGCTGTTCCAGGGCACCCAGGCTGGTGGCCTGTCCTCTTCTGGCTGTACTTGGTCAAGATTACATGACCAGTTAATGTATTTTGGGGTCCCTTTCACTGCTGATATTTTAATGCATATTAAACTAGGCCCATGTGTCTCAAGCAGTTTATTACAATTAAAAAGGCAATTTAAAGGCCCTTTCAGATTGAGCCGACATCAGCAGCTTTTCCCCTGAATGCTTTATCTCTGTGAACATTGTCTTTGAAAGCTGCATTGCCTATAACCCACTTTCGGATTGAATCTAGTCCAAAGTCTGTTTTATTGACTAGCTCTACGTACGTACCAGTTGTGCCTGATTCAAATTAAAGGCGTTCAATACAGGAAGTAAACCGGAGGTCAGATATAATGACTGGAAAAAGGAGCCACAGAGAAGGAGCCCGTGATCAGAGCTAGAACGCTCCTTGGAGAGAAAACGTCTGAGTCGGGAGTTGTGTCTGCAAAACAAAAAGACAGAGCCCGGCTGGAAAACACATTCACGTAGGGGATGCTGCATCTACCTGGAACGGCATTGCAGGGGTCATCAAGACACTTCCCGTGTCCTGCTAATTACAGCTGCAGCATTACTCTACTCCCAGAACTTCCTAGAAACTCCCGTACGTCCGTACATACTATTTACATTGTAAATGTGCACAGAATGTGTGCAACCTTCATCGACACGTCCTGTTCTTGTGATGACATGGGACACTCATCGGCATGTATGGTTCATCACCATATGTCATGGTCAAGGACCGGTTTTGGCTCAACAAAAATCTATGTAGATTGTGTTCATTGCCTATTTTGTATAATGTGCTTATATGTTTTCTACCGCTAGTGTAAATGTACTAAGCAAATTGAGGCGGTTCGGAATCGAAAATGGATTAAGACGTTCAAATAATTTGAAGAATCTATGGCCTGCATAAGAGAACTGGAAATGTTGGGTTTAAAAAATGTGGAATCAATTCTTTCAGTAAGAGTTACGTGAATGTTGATACTTCAGCCCCACCTGCAGGCCTAGTTAAGTCACTTGCGTCAAAACCTGAACAGAACATTTGGATCGAACTTGGGCCGTCTGAGCCACTTCTCCAATCCCTAAACAAAGCTAATGCTTGTGCATGTAATTCTTGTTAAATAGAAAACGGCCAATAGCCACAAGCTACCGTGAATTTCCCTTTCAATTCCTTTTTCGAAAATTCTATTTTTTTTTCTAAATCAAATTTTAATTATCAGACACGTTTACAATAAAATAGATGTATATGTGCCCACTAATACATTTACATTTTTGTCTTTTAGCTAATACTGTGATCCATACATACACACGTTATTTGTTGAGTAGTGTACATACATTATTTATTGCATAGTACGGTTTTTCGGTACTGGTGGGTTGAGCTGAATGAGCCAATTGTAAACCAGGGATTCTTACTGGAGGTGGCCATGATGTCATAGGATATTTAGTGACAACACACTCCTCATCAACATTCTATTTGAAATACAGCATCCTACTCAGGGCAATAGGTTGAGAGACTATTTATATATATATTTTAATTAAAACGGATCCAAGTGAATTAGGTGACTTTACACCATTTAGACATGTGGAATCAATGTCATTTAATAGAGAGATGCACTGATGGGCTCATAAACCTTTCCGAAAACAAGAGACAGTGAAATCAGTACCACTGTAATTGTTTGAGTGAACATTCACTACATACAGGTCTGCCACAACAGTTTGTTCTTTGTAACTCGTATAGCTCCCAAACTTAATTAGATATCAAGGTCACGTGATGGACGGGTCATTCCCACCATGCGGTGCCATTTGGACCAGAACTTTTTTGTTCTGTTCCAAATAAATTGTCACATTTAAATGTTTTTATATGCTATCAGAAAAAGGTCACGTTTGACTGACAGAAAAACAGAATGATCGAACAGAATGATGCGATTACGGTGCTGAACAACAGATGTCTCACCACTTCCTTGTAGGGATTTGATTTGCAAATTACCAATATGCACTAGGCTACTTGCCATGGAAAAAGGATGATCGTAAAATCCATGGAAATTACAACACCCTAGAGGATTTGTCGTCATAGTGGCGCTATTACTAAAGTGAACATGTCCAGCTTTGGCACCACCGGGTCAAAGACCCGACCAGAGGGACCTGGAAGTGCGTTGAATGGGCCTACAATCATAACACAATCGCTTTTAAATGTTACGCCATCTCATACTAAGAGATCACCTATCGTAAGTGAGGTCACTCTTCACATAAACATCCATGGCACACTTTTAGACCTATGTCACGGTCACTGTTAAGATACACACACACACACACACACACAGATGAGAAACATGGTAAGCTACTGAAGATACCACTACCATCAGGTTCCTGTTCAACTGTCAGACTGTTCACACATCAAAAAATGTGGTTTCTTTATAATTTGCAATAACCGTATACTAACAGTATACTCTGACTAGCATTATAACCGTATACTAACAGTATACTCTGAGTAGCATTATAACCGTATACTAACAGTATAACAGTATAGTAGTACTAACAGTACTAGCATTATAAACGTGTGCATTAAAAATAAATACAAATAGAAACGAGAGGAAGCTGTCTTACTGAGCAACCAAATGGTCTGTAGTTCAGCCAATGACATGCAAAGGAAAGGTTAAAGTAATTTATTGGCTACAATATCGCGGATTGTTTGGGGATTTTAGGCGATCCCATTGCCAATAACTGCCCCTTTTCTTTGCGTTGAACGATAGTAATTACAATTCAGTTTAAGGACGGTCTCCGGTGGGCAGATACTGCGAAACTGACCAAATTACGCGAGATTTACTTCTGTGTTTCAGCGATTATGAGGAGGATGGCGGAGGAGCTGCTACCGGCGGAGGAAGGGTGAGTGGATATTCATTTAATATGTTTTGGTAATTTATTGTTATATTGCGCTATTATTTGTTTGGAGCTACAAACCATTATTTACAGTTATGTAGAAATATGATTCGCGCGCGCGTTCAAGTGTTATTGGAGTTACTGGAAGTGTATGTATAAAGTTCCCATTATCAATTATTTATACTTACAATTAGAAAACTTGTTATTGTCAGTTTCGGGTTGTGAGGTTTCACCGCTGACCTTATACCTGGACAGCCGAAAATCAGAAACGTATTTTGACAATTACAATCAATATCTGTACTTAAGTCAGTCTGTTGTCAGTGTTAGCAAACTATCAAACTTTAGTATAGAATGTTAGCAAACATCACAGTAGGTACAGTCATCGGTTGTGAGTTGGATCTGACTTTAAAGATCGCTTTTCCTTGGTTCGGTTTTGATTATTGGCCTATTCATATTTTGTAATAATCTGCTTTGGCAAGTTACAATATTCCTTCCTGTGAAGTGGAGCCGTTCATCACCTGGACCTTTGAAAGTGGTTTGGCTACGGTATTTTTTTGATAAATTAATAATCAACCTTACTAAGTAAAGTTTACTCAAATCGTTTAATCTCGATTTTAGACATGATCAACGGTTAGCTGGATTGGATTAGTTAAACAATGAAACAATAAAAAGGTTTGTGATTGTATTGGATTCATGTTTTTTTTATTTAAAATAAAACTTCAGTTGTACAAGTGAAGACACATTTGACAACTCAAAATCAAACTAGTTTGTTTGTACTCTGCTAGTCAATTAAAGGACACAAATAACCAACAGACCTTGTAGCCAACCACATAACTTCAGAATGTTTTCAAACCTGTAACTGAACTAAAGAGACTTCTATCACTGACTACAGATTGTATTCCTTTTACACGGAAATAATTACCTTATTTCTTTATTATTTTTCATTTGAATAACATTTCAACATAATATAGTAGACTGCAAGTATGTGGACATTTTTGTAGGTGTTTGGTTTCTCTATAAGGATATGGTTGTTTGTGTCTGGCTTAGTGATTGCTGGTCAGAGCGGTTGGAGGTCAAAGTTCATTCAGTCATGAGTTTATGAGTTTTCCTGGAAAACAACATCAGGATTATTTATGCAGTGTGTGCATGTTTGCTTAGGATAGGATGGATCTCCAGTTGGCTCCCATCCTGGTGTCCAACATCCCTCTCTCAGTTGAAGGATGCAGAAGACAAAATGCTCAAGGGTAAGTGTGTGTGGGTTTGTGTGTGTGCGCACTTGCCTGGTTCCTCTCTAGGTTTCTTCCTACAATCCGGCCCCCATAGGGAGTTTTTCCTAGCCACCGTGCTTCAATCCTGTTGCTGTGTGCTCACTGGGGTTTTAGGCTGGATGTTTTTGCAAAAGCACCTTGTTGACAACTGCTGATGTTAAAAGGGCTTTATAAATACATTTGATTGATTGACTTGACTACGTTCCCATGTCTTACCCAGAATTCCTCTCTCCCCCATCCCTCTTCCCTACATCATTTTCTTTCCTCTCAGCTGTGAAGACCCCCCTCACCAGGCAGCATGTCAGGATATCCAATGGCAACTATCTCTGGACTTTAGCTTTCAACTCTCAATCTGGTCTCCAGCCCAACTCGCCCTCCCAGTACCAGAACCAGACCCATTCATCCTCTGTCCCACCACAGCCCAGTCCTCCCCTGGTGCTGCTCCACGGGTTTGGAGGTGGCGTGGGCCTGTGGGCCCAGAACCTGGACTCCCTGTGTGGCCGTGGCCCTGTGTATGCCCTGGACCTGCTGGGCTTCGGCCGAAGCAGCAGGCCTGTGTTCAGCACAGACCCGCGGGCGGCAGAGGAGGAGTTCCTAGGGGCCCTGGAGGAGTGGAGAGGCCGGGTGGGCCTGGAGGAGATGGTTCTGCTGGGACACAACCTGGGGGGCTATGTGGCTGCCGCGTATACCCTGGCACATCCACACAGGTGAGCGGGTTGGGGGGGAGGTGGCAGTATGTATTGTATTCACCAGGTGTGTTAGTATACAGGTAGCAGTATCTATTGTATTCACCAGGTGTGTGTTAGTATACAGGTAGCAGTATGTATTGTATTCACCAGGTATGTGTTAGATACAGGTAGCAGTATCTATTGTATTCACCAGGTGTGTGTTAGTATACAGGTAGCAGTACCTATTGTATTCACCAGGTATGTGTTAGTATACAGGTAGCAGTATGTATTGTATTCACCAAGTGTGTTAGTATACAGGTGGCAGTATGTATTGTATTCACCAGGTGTGTGTTAGTATACAGGTAGAAGTATGTATTGTATTCACCAAGTGTGTGTTAGTATACAGGTAGCAGTATGTATTGTATTCACCAGGTGCGTGTTAGTATACAGGTAGCAGTATCTATTGTATTCACCAGGTGTGTGTTAGTATACAGGTAGCAGTATGTATTGTATTCACCAGGTGTGTGTTAGTATACAGGTAGCAGTATGTACTGTATTCACCAGGTGTGTGTTAGTATACAGGTAGCGGTATGTATTGTATTCACCAGGTATGTGTTAGTATACAGGTAGCAGTATGTACTGTATTCACCAGGTGTGTGTTCACAGAGTCAAACGCCTAATCCTGGTGGAGCCTTGGGGGTTCCCGGCCCACCCTGAGAGCCCTGATCAGGAGAGGTCCATTCCGGTGTGGATCAGAGCCATGGGGGCTGTCTTGAGCCCCTTCAACCCCCTGGCTGGACTAAGGCTGGCTGGACCACTAGGTATGCATGACATGCATGCAAGTATTCTGGTCGTTAGTGCGTCGGTAACCTAGCTGTTCAAGTCCCCGAGCGGATGAGGTGAAAGGTCTCTAGAACCGAAAGGCTCCGGGGTCTCTGGTTATGGCGAACGTGGGCCGGACCCCTCTCTCCAACCGGGTCAGACAGATTATGGACATTTCCAGTTCACGCGTGTGAAACGGTACAGAAGAAAAGCACCGGTTATCTGCCACATAACAAACATACACACAGGTAGTAATTTGGGTATCCCCGCCTCCCCTTCTCTGTACCGTCCCTCCACCCCTCCTCCTCACCCCTCCTCCTCCTCACCCAGGTCCCATGCTGGTCCAAACCATAAGGTCAGATTTTAAACAGAAGTACTCTTCCGTGTTTGACGACAACACGGTATCAGACTACATCTACCATCTTAATGCACAGATGCCCAGGTACGTATGCACCCACACACACGTGCACGCTACGACGCACCCACACACACGTGTACACTGCGATGCTCCCACATGCACGTGCACACAAACTAATAACAATTCTGCCTTGGCAGTGGTGAAACAGCGTTTAGGAACATGACTGTGCCGTACGGTTGGGCTAAGAGACCGATGTTGGATCGTATTGGACAGATCCAAGCAGACATTCCCATATCCATCATCTACGGGTCCCGATCTAGCATCGACAGCGACTCGGGATACACCTTCCGACAGACCAGACCGGATGTGGACATCATCGTGAGTTGATAATGTCAAGAAATGGAACCGTAATTTATTAGCATTTTACTTATGTCGTCAAAGGGTTTCTTTCAGTGTCTCTATTCCGTACTTCACCCTGCCTCAATCTCTCTATGTCTCTATCCCCTACTTCATTCTGCTTCAATCTCTCTATGTCTCTATCACCTACTTCGCCCTGCCTCAATCTCTATGTCACTATCCCCTACTTCACCCCACCTCAATCCCTCTATGTCACTATCCCTTACTTCACCCTGCCTTAGTCTCTCTATGTCACTATCCCCTACTTCAACCAGCCTCAATCTCTCTATGTCACGGTCCCCTACTTCACCCTGCCTCAATCTCTCTATGTCACTATCCCTTACTTCACCCTGCCTCGATCTCTCTATGTCACTGTCCCTTACTTCACCCTGCCTCGATCTCTCTATGTCACAGTCCCCTACTTCACTCTGCCTCAATCTCTCTATGTCACTATCCCTTACTTCACCCTGCCTCGATCTCTCTATGTCACTGTCCCCTACTTCACCCTGCCTCAGTCTCTATGTCATGTTGGTTCACCTTCCTCTCCCACTCTGCAGGTGATCAGAGGAGCAGGTCACTATGTGTTTGCTGACCAGCCTGAGGACTTCAACCAGAACGTTCTGAATATCCTAGCGAGGATGGATGGAGCAACAGAGGGGGAGGAATGAAGGCGGGAGAGTGATAGTGAGAAGGGAGGAAAGAACAATGAGGTGAGAGGAAAGGAATATGAGGATAATGGTGCGAGAAGGACATTTTGAAGGGTTGAAAAAAGTTGAGGAGCAGTTGCAGAAATAACTCCTTGATTTTGAGGTGGACAATTATCATGTTCTGAACATATAACAATTGCCATGTTCCTCATTTAGGTGATCATGAGCTCATACGTGTGTATGCAAGGAAATGGGTTGTTTCTAGGTTGATGGTTGGATGCTGGAGTCTAATTTGGGCTAGTTGTAGGCAAACTATGGCCTGTGGGCCAAATCTTACGCGCAAGCCAATTTATAATCATCTAGGCTGATATAGGATGGCTCAATGCTTATTTCTTCTAGGCTGATAAAGAATGGGTGGTGAGTAATTTATGTTCTATTCGGATTATGGAGGGCTAGCAAATGATCTATAGTGATATGGGATGTTTTTTACCAGTACTACATCCCATTCCTCATCAGCAATCTGAAGGATTGTTTCTGTATATAATAACTTTGTAAACAAACGTGAAATGTATTTCATGCACCTAGTGAAGATTAGTGTTTTTGTTTGGGTGGTGGACAAATGTCCATAGTTTCAGTATTCCTACACTTGAGAATGAGACGCGTGTTTATAATGTTCCTGTTTCACACAATTATTCACATTATTTGAATGTATAATTGGACATTTAGTTTAGTTTTGTTTCAGTTCCACTTTCCCCCAGCAAGGGATTAGCAGTTTTTATGGTGAACCTGGAGCAATTAGGCCGGGATCAAGGGCAGACCAACATATTTTACACCTTGACAGCTCTGGGATTTGATCCCAGGCTACTGGCCCGATGACCCATACTGCTAGGCCGGCTGCCAACCATGTGTGTTCATACCGCGAACGAGGAAACAGAGTGACTTAGTGAGGAACGTTGTCTTCTGAGAAAATGTGGGGAAAAGTCTTGGAGGAGGGTTCTGAAATGGGAAACCTGTTTTCATTGGCAAACTGGTACAAAGTTGACTGGGGTTTTCTTGCTTATTTTGACCTATCACCCACACGATTGGTTAACTGTCCTCTATAGCCAGGCTGCTCAAGTCTTGTTTGAAATTTACTATGTTGCTGTTGGAGACGCTCTGATCAATACATTCTCATTTTGATAAAAGATCTGTCAGTGTGATTGATTGGTGATAGCAGGAATGGTATGAAGACCTTATTGGGTGTTATATTTTTTTATGTTCTAATAAGCATTTTGCAGATAGTATATTATTTCATAGGTTTACCCATTTTGATTTTGCAAACCCACTAATCAAGAAAAAAGGGTTTGATTCCAACTCTAATGTTCAGCTATGACAGAGGTTCTTATCTATCAGGAATGCGCTCATATTTCACACATTTCTCATAATGAGTAGCAGTTTTTAAGACACATTAGCAATGGCAATATCTCAATTCAACAGAGGGTTCTTTTGGGAAAATGTATAAGATTTCAATATGTTCTTTTTGCCACATGGCAACATGTGTAGACTTACAGGACATTAACTTTTAAGTTGAAGTTATTTCTGCTGTATGGAAATCTGTAATACAATTCACAAATGTTGCCCTTTTTTCTCAAAATATATATTTTTTATCAGTATGATGCAACTATCAAATTGATATCATGCTAGCTAGCTGTATGATGAAAGACAACTGTAATTTAAAATGTAAGTAGTGCAAATCTACTCCTGAAAATGACTGTATAAAATAATTTTAATTCTTTGGTGTTGTATATTGAAATCTGTATGAAACATATGGAAAGTTATATTACTTCAATCTCAAGGCTTTGGTACAGTTATAATATATTTTTAAAATAAAAATATTTTTTCGTTTGGTGGGTTTGGACTAACTTCTTATGTACCACAACACAACCAGCTTCAGCTACAACAGCTTCAGTGTTAAACCGTTTTATATACTTACATTTTAGGTAGGAGTAATCATATCAGCACTCATTATACCATGTGCTCAAAGGGGGCAGTGTATGGCAGCATAAGTGCACTGAGGACACAAACACCAGTAAAATAAAATGTCGCTTTTGCATCGTGAGATGACATCTTTGTATAATTGCTAACGGTCAAGTTTTAACACCTGACTTAAAACGTTTTGGCATGGGAATGGTGGTTGTCTTTAGATTTGCTTGTTTGTTTTTAAAGTGGGATTTGGGGATTCGTCTGTTCATCTTCCAAGCCCCTTCCTCTGTTAACCGCTTCTCCAAATCCCTAAATACCCCTATTAAAGAGTACAAGCACACACATCCAGGCGTGTTAATCTGGCACTGGAGATCAAGGAACATGTTTAGCTGAAAATAAAACCTCCTCCTACACCCTGAACGGTCGGGTTTATTGAAAGGTTTTTGGTCTGCATTCTCACTTAAGGAACATTCTGGACTATCCTTATGCCAACATCTAAGAGTCATTCATGATCAATGTATTTCCCTAACTGGAAGTACACACACACACACACACACACACACAAATTCCCCAACAAATTTAACATTCAGGTCGACCACTTAGAGCCTGATTAACCATTCATGTACCGACACTGCTACACAGACACTGTTAGGCTTTTAGCTTCTCAATCCCAGATCCGGCACTAATGCAGATCTGGACACTGAGGAAGCTTCGGGTCTATTAGTCTGTGTATATGTTGGTCATTGTTGTTCTTTAATATGAGCATACATTTACTGAAAGGTGTCAGGCAGACTGGGCTGGCAGGGCATATGGGTTTGGTTCACTGCCATCGTCTTTGCTCTCTCTCCCGCTCTCTGTTTCTGGGTCTCTCGCTCTCTCTCATTCTCTCTGTATCCTTTCTGTCTCTGTTTCTTGCTCACTTTGTCTGTCTGTGAATGTGTCTCTGTGTCTCTCTCAGTGTTTTTTGTTCTCCTCCCTCTCTCCCTGTTTCTTTCCTTCTCTCTTTTTCTTCCACTGTCTTTCTTCATCATCCCTTCCTGCAAGGTCTGGTATCCAGAAGTAGATCAGGTCCCTGTAGATCAATATCAAGCATACAATTGGGTGAAAATACCACACACGTAAATACGTACACGCTCGAAAATAGACATAAAAACCTAACACACATAAGCAAAAACTCCAGATAGTACAGACAGCCGTAGTATAAAAAGCGAGAAATAAAGATGCATGGGGTGGAGAGAGAAGGATATGAAGAGAGAGACAAAAAAAAAAGACTGAGACACAGGAACTGGCCATTATACTGTTGGCGCCAGACATGTATCTTAGCAACTAGATCCACCCCCTCTTTCCTGAAGTCTGGATACAGTCATCACTACCCATACTGCACTGCACCACAGCCTGATGGCTCTAAAGCAGTGCTTCTGAAACCTCTCCTCTGTGACCCCTGGATGTAGCCCTAAACTCGCTCACTTGATTCACTTATTCAAGGGCTTGATGATTAGTTAACAAACTAAAGCAGATGTGCTCACTTTCGCATGCATGGGTATTTTGAGAACCACCATTTTTCTTTGTGTTCTGTATATCAAAACTGAACTTCATGTAGAATGGGGGAGGTCTTTGGTGTACCCCTATTTTGGAAGTTGTGTCCTACCAATTGTATGCACTGTAAAGGCCTCATGTTAGACTTTTCCCAACAACTCCCAACCTGTCATATGATACTTAGGATTAACAACAGAATGCATGTCAGGTTATAGTCAATTATATGTGTAACTTGCCTACTACTAGTTTCTCTGTTACGTTTTTCAAAAACACATTTCAGAATTGTTTATGGTGTATGAATAATCTTTGCTATTGTATTAACACCCTGTTTCTCAATCAGATTGGACGCTGTGTAAAATGTCAATAAAAACAGAATGTAATGATGTTCAAATCATGTAAACCCTATATTCTATTCTTAAGTAAATATAAGAATAAATGATTTGCACATCATTGCATTATGTTTTTATTTACATTTTACGCAAGCGTCCCAACTGTTTTGGGACCAGGGTTGGAACACATGGTAGCTAAAATTAATAAATAGTCAGTGTAAGATTATCAGATATTTTTGGTGAATGAATGTTTTCACCAGGTTTTTTGGAATTCCATTGTATTCGTAGCAAAGCAGTCACCTTCCCCTCCATCAGTGACCCACGGTCAAACCGGTCATGCTGGATGATGTTGCAGGCAGCATAACGTTTGCCACACCAACTCCAGATTGGTTCACGTCTGTCACACGTGCTCAGTGTGAAGCTCTCATCTGTGAAGAGACAGGGGCGCCGATGGAGGACCTGCCAATTCTGGTGTTCCCTGGTGAATGACCGGTGAATCCCAGGGAACCTGCCTGTTGAATGCCAGGGAACATGCCTGGTGAATGCCAGGGAACATGCTGGTGAATGCCCGGTGAATGCCAGGGAACATGCCTGGTGAATGCCAGGGAACATGCCTGGTGAATGCCCGGTGAATCCCAGGGAACATGCCTGGGAACCTGCCTGGTAAATCCCAGGGAACATGCCTGGTGAATGCCCGGTGAATGCCAGGGAACATGCCCGGTGAATGCCAGGGAACATGCCTGGTGAATGCCAGGGAACATGCCTGGTGAATGACCGGTGAATGCCAGGGAACATGCCTGGTGAATGACCGGTGAATGCCAGGGAACATGCCTGGTGAATGCCCGGTGAATGCCAGGGAACATGCCTGGTGAATTCCAGGGAACATGCCTGGTAAATCCCAGGGAACATGCCTGGTGAATGCCTGGTGAATACCAGGGAACATGCCTGGTGAATGCCTGGTGAATACCAGGGAACATGCCTGGTGAATGCCTGGTGAATACCAATGGAACACCAGAGCCGCAATGGAGCTGCATGGTGCAGGGCTGTGAGCACAGGTCCTACTAGACTAACCCTCAGGCCACCCTCATGGAGCCTGTTTCTGACAAACATGCACACTAGTAGTTTGCTGGTATCACCTCCTGCTCCCAGTAGTGACAAGGACAGTAGCAAAACTAGAGAGGAATTAGTCAGGAAGGATAAGGAGAGAGCAATTGTCTGTGGCCACCACCTGCAAAACCATTCCCTTTTTGGCTGTTGCCTCTCCAGTGCACCTGTTGTCACTTTCATTTGCACCAAAACAGGTGACATCAATTCACAATCGCTTATGCATCTTAACTGGACAGATTGACATCCCTGAAGTATAATGGACTCTGTGTTATACTGTGATAATGACGTGTTCCATTCTTTCTTTTTTTTTGCAGTGTAGTTTGTATGCATGCTCATAATCCTTGTCGTTCTAATATGTGTCTTTTATAATGTGCTCTATTGCATCCAGGGTTACCACGAGTCGTAGAGAGTTCCATGTAGTTGGATTATCAGCACCTCGTACATTAACCAATCATGATACAGTCAAAGACTAATCTCCAGGCGCTCCCTCTGTACCTATTTGAGGGCATTTTATGCAACCCTGTTCGAGGCCAACTGCCGTCTGCCTAATTCCTTTACTGCTCTTGGCCATATAACTGGGCCGTAGTCCAGGTGTGATAAAATGACATGTTGGAGAGAATTTGGCACAAGTGGGAATCTGTCCTCCTCACAGTTTCCGGTGCGATAAAGGCACTAGTGTGGAAGGCCACCAAAAAAGCTTATGACAACTCTAAAGTTGTCGCAGAGTGGAACATATCCAGGTCTGATTAGGGCACAGGACATTTATTTTCCACTTCATTTTCATTTGTGAAAAGAATTTCAACAAAGATATGGAAGAGTTGAAATTAGGAAAAGTTTGAGGAGAGTGTATAGACCCACTGTATATTTAATTTGTTCTTGGATTCTGTTAAAGCGACAACAGAAAACCAACTGTCCCCTTATAGCGCACCTGTTACACACATTTTTTGTAAACCAGCTTACAAAAGCTGAAGAAAATAATATTTTTGGGGGATATTTAAAAAATATAAAAAGCAATTTAAGTGGCACAATGATTCCATAAACTTCTAAGTGCTTGGTTTCCCATGTAAACAAGAGCTGAGTTAACAATGAGTCTTACTTACCAGACAGTTACCGCAATGCTGTTCTGATGTACCGAATGTTTAAATCACGCGTGATGTTTTCATTTATTCAGCTTGACCTGCATTGACACTTCTTTGGCCCTTGTGTTGTCCGACACCGGGAAGCAAATGCAAATATGAAACATAAAATCATGACAGCAAATTGACAACTCTCTGATGCATTTGTAACAGCTCTGCTTCCTTCACTGTACAACCACCCAAACCGAGGCTCAAACCAGTGGTCTTCTGAACACAATGACCACTGCCAACCACAAAGCTTCATGACCATTGCCGCACAGAGCAATAGAACTACTTCAAGGTCTCAGGCCAAGTGATGTAACCGAGTTATAGCACTGCCAGCGCCAAACGCCAAATGACTAGCCATTTCACACCCGTTACACTAGCACCGATTATGCAAACAAACACAGCTGCCTAAAAGAGACAGCTGTGAAGACAATTGTCCAAATACATTTGGTCCCGTTAAAGGGCAAGACTGTGTACAGAATTTTATGTTATTTCTTAGAACCAGTAAGAAAAAACATAAATCATCATAGCAATGTATTTTAAAATCCAAAGTGAGTACAGAGCCAAAACAAACAAATCTGAGTCACTGTCCAAATGCCTTTATACTGCTAGCAAGAATCTGTCATTCCTTTAATCCTGGACATTTTAGAGAGAATGGTGAGACAATGAGGGGTACGGACAGGGGTAGAGGGGTTGGTGAGACAGTGAGGGGTACGGACAGGGGTAGAGGGGCTTGTGAGACAGTGAGGGGTACGGACAGGGGTA
>JACXGK010011181.1:0-16514 GCA_016801125.1 Novumbra hubbsi
GGTAACTAAGGGCAGGGGGCAGCCTTGTAAAACACCCATAGGTAACTAAGGGCAGGGGGCAGCCTTGTAAAACACCCATAGGTAACTAAGGGCAGGGGGCAGCCTTGTAAAACACCCATAGGTAACTAAGGGCAGGGGGCAGCCAGGTCAGTCCAGGTTACACAGCTGAAGATGAGGTAGAGCAGACACGGCCTACCCTCAAAACAAGTCATGGGGGTTTCAGCAGTCAGGGCCTGCTGCATCCATCTCTCTGCCAGGCATGAAATATTAATGATAGCAAGTACAGCCGCAGCCCACAGGAACTCTGCCTTCCCCTCAGGGAGCCCTGCACCACTCACCGTGACAACCGGCTGTTCCAGGGATCGTGGGGTGTTGATGCTTGGGCCCAATGTATGCTGTCTGCGCACATGTATGGGGAGGTGTGTGTGCGTGTGTGTGTGTGTGCGTGCGCGGGGTCCACGGCGTGCAGATCCGCGGTGTGTGACGGTTACCTCGGCCAGACGGGACTGCTTGGGCTGGCTGACTTCATGGCTGCTCATGGGAGTAAGTTGCTGCAGCGTTGGGTGGTGACCCGTGCTGCGGTGGTTGTGCGTCAGGGCCCGGGTCAGCCGGGCCAGCTTGGACCATCCTGCAGACCGGAAGACACGGGCACCGTTAGCGCCGCCTGGCCAAATGGAAAGGGTGCATGAACGGCATACACTTATGGCGCTGGAGTAAACCAGATGCGTTTGCTTGTTAAGAAATGACTTCATCTCAACACTGTTATTGTAAAACCAGTAACATTTCCTATTTGTATGAATCCTGAATACGTTTCAATGGATTATCTTAGTCACGGGTTCTGGTAGGTGGGCGTAGGACGATCTGGCTCGAAAGTGGGTTCATTTCCCCTTAACACATGTTTGTCTGCATTATTAAGTTGGATAAAAGTGTCTATTAAAGTGTCTGAATTTAAGCGTACGAAGGTGGGCATTAAGGTACTGTGCAAGAGTTGCTCAGAGGGCATCGATACAAAGTAACAGCCAGTGAGTCCCTCTTAGGAGCACTTGCCACTTAGTCCCTCTTAGGAGCACAATAACCTTCAACCTTGACCTCCGACGTCTGAGCCCCTCTTGAGGGCAGGTTTAGTCAGATAGAAGGGCACCAGAGGGGAAGACACACACAGCCACAGCATCCTTACATTGGCACCGCAACACAGCCACATCAGCCAACCCAACGAGGACCTCCGAATGAACTGTTCATCATCACCAAACACGTTTAGTGGGGAGGCAGGAAATACGGGACTAAAAACAATGTGTTCAGACGGAGCCCCTCTTCCGCTGCGGATGTGAACGGGGGCGTTGACGCGCTGAGACGTGGACATGTCGTTTTGCTTTATAGGCCGAGGGTCTGCCATCCCACCACACTGAACCCTGCCGCAGGCCACATTAAGGCCATGGTCTGGGGCCGCCGCTGGACTCCTTCAGAAGGATACGGATCGTCCAGGGAACCGCCGTGGCTTGCCCCACTAATCACCTTGTCTACACTGGGATTTAATCCAGCAACTTTCCTGATGCAGACCCAGAACATTAACTGCTAGGCGACAGCATTCTCCTTGTCAAAACACACCCACGTAATTCTGCCAAGAACCGAACTTTAGGTCAGAGACCTGACAGCATAAAGGAGAGAAAACCCCTGAAATCATCTGTAGGCGGTGATCACATCAGCCACAACCCCGTTGTAATGTAAGATGTAAGACAGTCTCCTCATACAAAGCAAAGCGTTCAGCATGATTGAGAAGCACTGAGAGACTTACCCGAACTGGTCTCGTTCTTACCCTTATTGGATTCGTCCTCGATCGGCTGCTTGAAGACCGTTATGTCTTTGAAGGTGCACAGGAAGAGAACCACTTTGTCATTTTCATTTCTTATGGGAGCCACCTGCATGTAGAACCACACTGGTGCCCCTGCAAAGAGAACGGATTAGTTCCAATGGAGTAACAAGAACGGTTTCTTACAATTCTGGGCACAATACAGTTTTATTACGCAACGCAAAACTGCATTATTTCTATACAACACAGCACACATTACATATGCACAGAGAAATTGGAATACTCACTGTTTTTCCTGTACAGTAGGACTTCAAAGCAGTTGGACTCATAATTATCAAATGTCTCTCTGATTTTGTCAATTGTCTTCTTGTCCGTTAGCTCTCCATACATAAAACTGGAAAATAAGTCACAAAATTGAAAGGATCAGTCAGGATTTGTCAGATCAGAATCTGACAAAGGTTCTTTAACCATTTTAAATGATGCCCAGATGCCCAGTCGGGAATCATTTTTTACAAAGTTTACTGTCAATTCTGCGAATGAGTGCGACATCATAAATTTCTGTTATAAATAGCATGGCTGTATTGGTGATAGAGATTACTTGTACCTTTGCATGTGTCTGGCATGGGTGAATTACATTACATAATGCTGGTTGAATGCAATGTCTGATCACCATTGAAGACGTTTCAGCCACAAATAAACATTGAAAGCCGCATAGCGAACCGTGGTGTTTGTCTTTCACAGACAAACAAAAATACATTCTTGACTCATAAGAGTTACCGGGTAACAGATGAATAATGGGAGTGGCATGTAAAACATTGTGATAATATGAATGTTCTCATGTTTTACTGGAAATGTAGTTCTTGCAATATGTACAGCCATTAGCACGTGCTGCAAGTAAGGGTTCACGGCATAACAAAAACATATTCACTTGACACCCACAATCAGAATAGATGTTGCAATGAGGTTGGTGCATTGTCTGTTGTTTTAGGGGATTCTCCCGAGTGAAATAAGTAAAGTTCACTTCATGTTTACTCTGACATTCTGAATTCACTTTAAAGGGTTTGTTAAGAGGGTATGACGAGTGTGCAGGCTGTTGAGTGGTGTCAGTGTGTTGCTCTGAGGAGGCAGAGCAGTTTAGTCTCCAGCATCAGTTTAGAAAGGGAACTGTGCCAATTTGTTGCTGTTACTAAGGATGATCATATTTATCATACAGTTACAAAAAAGGTAGCAGGTCTCATAGTAAGCCTGTTACACTTTCACAGTATTATAAAATAATTCAATTAATTTTAAGATCTGTTTTGTTAAAGAGATCAGCTTATGATATTTAATATTTTCATAATATCTGTTCCATGTGGTTTTGCTTTTATCTTCTTAAGTGAATGCACATTAGCAACACATATCTGTCACAACCAAGGGAGGTGCCAATCTCTCTAGAACTATGCAGCTTGTTGGCCTTTGTTGATTGCAACCTCGTGATTTTGGGGGAGAATCTGTTTAGGCAGGAAACATTGATTAAAGAGAAGCCCTATAACGTTTGAATGACATTGACCCAGATGGCCTCATGCCGTGGCAGACTGACGTTTCCCCGCGGTAACAGTAATTGGTTCCATTTAAAAGCCTTTCTATAAGCAGCAGGTCCTCATTCAGTATAGTGGAACACCAGACGTAGAGTTCTTTTCGGAGAAACGCTTATAATGTGATATCTCAACTGCTCAGAAGATAAACTGTCTTATGAAGACAGTATAGTAGTTTGAGTTGTGATCTGTAATCTGCATCAGACACAGTACACATACATTGTGGATATTACAATGCTTCCTCTGCGGTCTCACTTGGAACCTCCTTACCTGCAAGTGCTGCTCTTCTGCATCACCTCAGCCCTGTGGAACCCTGAAAGCTTGCAAAATCCATCATTGCTGTAGACTACAGGCCACTCCACGATCTGGGCGTTCCCCAGGAGGAAGCTAGTCTCTGTGGGAAAAGGAGAGGCCAGGGGAACAGGTGTGGTTTTAGCAATCAGATGGGCTGGCACAATCCATTGTGGATATGTGAATCCTAACACAGTAATAAAGAGTATACACAACTTGCAAAAAATAATTAATTTCATATCTGTACAATACACATATTTCAGTGAAAACAATAGATTCATATATTGACTGATTCCTTTTTTTTCTTTTTTTTGTAAATGTCATTCGTGACAGAATAATGTAGGAATAACTGATATTAAAATGTTAGATGGATTTAAAATGTTGAATAATTATAACATGGAAAAACGACATTGTTATTACATAACTTCAAAACATCAAGAGATAAAACATAGATATTTACATACACATTGAGTATCAAAATTACGATTAAAGTTCTACTGACCGTTGGAAATGTTTGAGTAGCCGACTTCTACGAATACTTTTTTTTTTTTACCGTGCGCTGTGGTCATGACATGTTACATGATGGCTAAACTGACAAGCCAAATAACTGTGGTTACCACTAAAGCCATTTTAATAGCAAACATTGTATACTTAATTTATTTGACATTTTCTCCTCTGTATTTAGTTATTTGCGGCAGGACAATGTTGCCTTCTTTCAGCCATAGATACACCTAATTGTATGGATTCAACACGATTAACAAAGTTTGATTACGTTATGGAGTCCATGTTTTATAGCAGAAACGGACTGGCAGTATGTTAACGTTTTCATATTTGTATGACCTGTCTACATTAATAACCGTCAGTGGCATGGTTCTTTTGCTTCCTCTAGTTTACAGCGCATATTCAATGCATGAACCCTACAGACAAGCCCGGTTGATGGTTAGGGATTCTATGCCTCAGCAGCTGCCGGTGTACTGACAGCTGATGAACTAGTGATTCATTTCTCAGGTTGTTGGTGGTACAATTTGTAATAATCTTAATTGTCTACACACACAAAAAAAATCGCTTTACTGCAGCTACAGCCTATAATGAATACACCCCAAACACGACAATCAGTCAAAAATGCGAGAATAATCTCCCTGTTAATACGTTAGATAAAAAAAAGTAAAACATTATACACAATCTCAAGGTAATACAACCTTTCTGTGCAAACTGACCGGCAGGTTATTCCATACAGCACCCTAATATGATAACTAACAATTCGTGTTGGCATGAGGCGAATAAACGTGGTAAACAAATACATCATTTTCTCAATATAAATAGAAGCAATGCAATAAAAAAATGAGTATTAGTATTTGGAGCATTAAAATGAAAACAAACTATTGTCAAACTACTTACAGCTTTTATGTTTTGGTATAAAATCACGAACAGATGCATTGCTTACCACTTGAGCGCCGGACAATGTTTTCCAAAAAAGTATTCTGCGGTGCAACAAGCCCTCTTTTTCCCCCAGGCATCCTGGGGCCAGTCGGTGGTGGTCACGGTGGTGGACGGCTTTAATGTTGCTTATCGGAGGACGGCAGTGTGGGTGGGTATCAGCCGGTGGTATGGAGAAGCTCATTGTAACACTGCGCTTCAGCTGCTCCAAGCGCACTGTGCCACAGACACGCGCCTCTGAAGCGCTTCATTCTGCAGGCTTCCGGAGTCCGCATGCGTATCACCCCACACAACACGCTCCTCTCCGCCAAACATGCGTCGGTGGACGTCTGGGTTTCCCACTATGCATGGTTGACGCACTATTTTTCATAAATGTTTTAATTCAGGCGTTTTAATACGACATCCTATGTCAGAAACAATGCACATCTGTAAAGATCATTAATAAAGCTACAACGTAAGGTTAACGAACATACAGTAGCCTATGAACAATGTTATACAGTTTATGAAGAATATGTCAATACAATTTGGTATTGAGTGGGCAGGTGTTTGAACGGTTGAGCCATCTCCTGGGAAAGCAAAAAAAACCGTCATAAGTATTTTATCTACCGAGTCCCCAATGGACGTAAGTAACTCACGTGAAAAGGTTAATACGACCCACAGGCATTCTCCAGTGGTTTACAACTGTATGTTCTGTCACACTGTCAAAGTCAGCGTTTTGTTTCTGTTTTTCATGCCAAGTCGGGTCTACCGATATTGCTGTAATGTATACATACAAGGCAAACTAAAAAAGGTTGATCACAAGTTGTCCATTACCGGGCTATGAAGGTGGCTATATAAATCTGTACATAATCCCGTCCTCAACAGCAGATGCTCTTCTATCTGTCCATGCACTTCTGAAGAGATATCAAAATAAATATGTGGGAGAAGGCAATGTGTGAGGGAGCGTGTGCAGCGCCAAGTGTTCCCGCAGGACTTCTCTAATTGGCCCACTTGCATCACAAAGTATCAAACATATGTGTCAGTGCAGGTTGGACAGCTGCCTTCCTGAGTACAAGCAGACAGTTGGACAGGAATAGATCATCTCCTCAACTCATTACTCCAAATTTGTGCCACCAACATTCAGCTGAGCATGCGGCAAACAGCTCTCAGCTCTCCGTCAATTCTGAGTGGCACTGAACCATTGACACCAGGGGCTATAGGGGCAGGTCATGGAGGGGAACTTCAGAATCATTTCCTTGAAGGACACTGTTCTACAGTAGATCTTGACTTGGTTGCCGGCTAACGCTTTTTCTTCTGTTACTGTAAACTGACATGCTCTTACTTATACTGACATGCAACACCCTGGGGAGACTGCAGATACACGTAGTGTACACTTCCCTGCAGGGATGTAATTACTGTAATTATACTAATTACCATACATCACTAACTGCCAATTACACCCAATCAACATTCAGCACAACCCTGATTGTTCCGTGGGAATAATAAAACCTCACTTTGAATGCCCACTCACAGAACAACTAAGAATACATCAATGTACTGTTGGTAAGCATCTTATAATAGCAGCAAGACCCCTTGGGGGTTTGTGGTATAAGGCCAATGTACAGTAGTAAATCTAAAGGTTTTATCCAAAACTCTGTATTGTGTTGTGTCTATGAACAGCCCTAAGTACTCAGTACCTCAATAATTACAGTTATTTGGGTCCTGAATAACTAGAGAAGTTGTAATAAGCAGCATCTTACAGGTAGAGGCTACATTTGTTGAACATTATACACTATATGGACAAACGTATTGGGCCACACCTCCAAATCATTGATTTCAGGTGTTCTATACAGTCCCTTGCCACAGGTGTATAAAACCAAGCACAGAGCCATGCAGTTGCCTTCACAAACATTTGTGAGAGAATGGGTCGTTCTAAACAGCTCACTGAATTTGAGCGTGGTACTGTAATAAGATGCCACTGTTGAAATTTCTTGGAAACATCTAGGAGCAAGTGCTTAGGAACCATGCAAAGTTGCCGAGTGCTGAGGCACATAGTGTGTGACTCAATAACGGCAGAGTTCCGAACCTTCTTTGGCATTAACATCAGCATTGTGCACCGGGAGCTTCATGGCATGAAGCCTTACATCACCAAGCACAATGCCAAGCGGCGGATAAAGTGGTGTAAAGCATGGCACCACTTGACTCTGTAGCAGTGGAAATGTGTTCTGTGGAGTGACGAATCACGCTTTTCTATCTGGCATTCCGATGAACAGGTCTGGGTCTGGCGGATGCCAGGACAACGTTTCCTGCCTGACTGCATTGTGCCAACTATAAAGTTTGGTTGAGGAGGGATAATGCTATGGGGCTGTTTTTCTGGTGTTGGCCTAGGCCCCTTAGTTCCACTGAATGGAAATATTAATGCCTCAGCTTACCAAGACATTTTGGAAAATTCTATGCTTCCAAATTTGGGGGAACAGTTTGGGGAAGGCCCTTTTCTGTTCCAGCATGACTGTGCCCCAGTGCATAAAGCAAGGTCATGTTTGCTATTATATACTGGCTATATCAGTCTATTTGAATGGTACAGTACTTTTATTCAGTTTTTCAAATCCATAGTATACAGTTTTTTGCATATTATAATATATGGGGTTATTTTAGCTAAATTCAAACCAAATTATAGATGAATGTAACCATATGGGAATGTGGTAATGCATAACAGATTTAACTGAATAATAATTAATAAAAGTCTCTAATTTAACACCAGGGTAACATCAAGGGATTTGCAGCATTTCCTTGCCACATTGACTGTTCTAGTGCATCTGTCAATTGTCAGAAAGAGATTGCACCAAGTTGGCCTACATGAGAGGTCAACAAGGAAGCCTCATGTCTAAAAAAAGAACGTCAAAAATTGTGTTTGCCAGACAACACCTGGATCGATACAAAAGGGTTATACATTTTAGTGTCGAAGCCCAGATTTCTATCCTGCTGAAATGTTGTTAGGGGGCTGGAAACGGGTTGCGCATACAAATGCCCTGGAACATGACAATATGGCAGCGTACTTGAAGAAGACTTGGCCAAAGTTTTCGCTATTGAAGCAAAGGGTGTACTTTTTCCCCCTGTGAAATTAGGTCAGCTTTATCTGTGAAGATTACATATCCATTGTTCCAAATTTTATACCGGGGGACTACATACTTTTTCATGAGTGTACGTTTTGGATATCAAATGGCACTAAGAAAACAAACATCCAGTTTATAATGGCCAATTTATGAGCCAAAACACCCCAACTCACCAAATTGCTTCCCTATAAACTAGAAATATTGCTCCAGCAAAATCTTCCAGAATCGGTAAACTCAAGGGTCTATTTATTCTTATTACAAAAGGTATACATGTCAAAGGAAGATAAAAGTAATGAATGGATGACACTGAAGCCTCATTTGGGAACTCGGAAAGTGGGATAAATATTGAAGGTGTCCAGTCAATGCAGCAAAACTGGAGAAACATTCAATCTCTGTCTGCATTCTTCCTCATTGATCTAAGAATTAATGACTTCGGATTCTATGTACCTCTTGCTTATCGCAAAGCTAAAAAGAGGATTCGATATCCACACCAAAACTACCGAAAGTGGCTTATCTTTCAGTGGTATTGCCAAGTGTCAAGGTGCCTGAATGGAGCAAAAATATATAGAAGACCTAATCAGTTGTAGATGTAGTGATGACCCACTCTTACAATTCCGGTCTCCGGTAGTACGACTGAGAAGACACTGTAATTTCTAGCAACAACCGAAATGCTTTTAGATTAACGGTCTTGCTCTGGGACAGAACACCGGGTGGACCACCAGCTACCCCCAGTTCATGGCACCGCAAAACCTGTTTTCTACACATGAAATCTGCATACCCGCAATCTTTTGATAGGACAACAAATTCATGTTGGAGAAAATTCACTTTTAACTGCAAGCTTTTCCAGGCAATCCTGTCTGAGAGTAACATGCTGATGATAATGACTTCTTGTTTGAGCTAATAACACTTTATACCCGAACTCCACCACCTCCACTAATAAACATGGGGGCCAAAAGAGAGGTCGTCTAGGGGATCTGCTGCTGCTAGGGAACCAGCCTCTGAAGACAAGCCTACGCCTGTAGTCACAGTGTAGGTTAAATCAAGAAGCTGCATTATGACTCACATCTTTCATCACATATTGTGTAGCCATATCTTTCCAAACTACAACACTCCGGTACGAAGAACAGCACAGATGTCTGTTGAAGCCCCAGACAAACACACCGGATTAAACGTGAGAGCTAATAATCAAGCCCTCGATGAATGATGTGTGTTTGAATAAGGTGAGTTTGACCGAGGCAACCACAAATAAATGTGTGCTTGGGGGTATTGGAGGACTAAAGTTGGGAAACTACAGGGGTGGGGACCATAAAAAGAACAAAAACACCTTAAAAACAAAGCTGTTGGGTGTTTTCTTTTAAGCTCTTGTAAAAAGTCATTAAGACATTGCTGAGCCCTTCCCTGCCCCTAGAATAACCAATTGAATAACCAGCTCCTTGCTTGTATAAAAACACTTAGGGAAAGTGTGGGAGAATATTCACATTCTGACAGGCTGTATGTCTGCATAGTGCATTAACGGTGGTGAAATATTTATTTGGTGGAATCATTCGGATCCAGAAGGGGATGTTTTTAGAAATGGGGGCCTGGTTATATCCTATTACTTGACAACATGCCACACTCACACATACACTTGCTCAGACACACAAACACAACAATATCATATGATCATTTTTACTTTCTCTGCAATCTCTGGATTATATTGACTAATCACAATCTAACAATTTCCTCAGATGGGTCTGTGCCTACAAACTAACTGGATGTTTTGTGCCAATGGTGTGAGCACAATAAGGGATAATACACCTCATATAGAGATAATAGACGGAATAAAGAAGAATATACACATGCTCATTAAGGAAAATGGCCAAATAATGTAGCAGCAACTCAATATATAAAGCATGCACACGATATCTGTCTGGGTGAGACTAGAAGCTTTGCGCACACATATTGGGTTTCTGCAATGCCTGCTGGTAGAATTAGAGAAAGCTTGTCAAATTGGATTGGGAGTGTCTGTGAACTACCAGTTTCTCCACAGATGTTCATTGGGGTTCAGGTCCAGGCTTCGGTTGGGCCTCTCAAGACTTCTGGCAAAGCCACTCCTGCGCTGTCTTGGCTGTATATAATAATTAAGGGTGAAGGGGGGTGTGCTGAGGTTGACTGGTAATAAGTCCTCATATTCGTCAACTATTACCGAAGACACCAGTTAAACAATACAAAGGTCTAATGTTAGTCTATGGTTTTAATTCATCCATAAGGGTGTGAATCCCAGGCAGCAGATCAGTACATCTGATGAGAAAGGTGTATACATCAAGAGACGCGTTGAAAATACATAACGCCTCAGAGGTTCTCAATGAGATTCAGGTAACAGCAGTCAGGGTACTGTTGGCTAGCACGTGGAGATCGGTGCGACCATCCAATGAAATGCCTCCACAGACCATCACTGACCCAACGCCAAACCGGTCATGCTGGATAACGCTACATGCAGCGAAACCTTCACCATGTCGTCTCCAAGACGTTTTCACGTCTGTCACGTGCTCAGTGTGAACATGCTTTTAATCTGTGAAGAGAACGAGTGCCAATGGCGCACCTGTCAATTTGAGTGTTCTCTTGTGTAAGCCAATCGAGCTGCACGATGCTGGGCTGTGAGCACAGGGCCCACTATTAGGCCATGCCACCCTGTTTGAGTGTTCTCTTGTGTAAGCCAATCGAGCTGCACGATGCTGGGCTGTGAGCACAGGGCCCACTATTAGGCCATGCCACCCTGTTTGGTCAGAAACACACACGTCCACTGCAGGATATTTTGTAGGGCTCTGGATATGCTTCCGCCTGTTCTTTTACACATAAAGGAGCTGGCTCTCTATGGCCCTGTCCAGTTCTCTTCTTGTAACTCGCCTGGTATCTCCTCCATGCTCTTGAGGCTGTACCGGAAAACACAGCAAACCTTCTGTGTGGATGTGCCACTCTGGAGGAGCTAGACTACCTGCGCAACCTGAATGGGCTGCAGGTACCGCCTCATGCTACCAATAGTGACAAAGACACTAGCAACATGCTAGAGAAGTATCCGTCCAAAAGGATAAGGAGAGAGCAATTGTCTGTGGCCTCCACCTGAAAACCCATTCCCTTTTTTGGGGTTGTCATGCTTCTGCCACTCCTGTGCACCTGTTGTCACTTTCATTTGCACCAAAACAGAACAAGACACTGATTCACAATTGCCTATGATTCCTTTACGTGTTCCTTTCATTTTGTGGAGCAATGCTGTGTGTCTCAATATCACCTCAATTCATACAAAAGTATGTGTTGAAGTGTCATGACAAAATAAGAAATAGGTGAGTCTTTGGGTGAGCCCCTATATTTGTGAGCCCCTTCCCTTTCCTAATTGGTTACTACCGACAGCCTTATCCTTGCAAGAAACGTTCCTGACGACACAGTTCCTGGTCATTAAGACAAACATTCCCTCCGTCTACAATTACCAAATCTGATCAGAATCCAGCTAACTCCAGGTGGATTAGCGCAATAATCCATTTCCAACGTCGAATATGTTTAAAGCCGTCGTAACTACGACAGGGAGGTTACATGGGGCACACGTACATGTAGATGGCATAAGCACCACTGCATGGCACCTTTAAACATAGCAGTCACTTGGGTCAAAAGGAGGGGTACGGTGATCTCTTGCCTTGACCGCAGACAGTTATATAAACATTGGTTGACAGTTATAATAGCCTCCGTTTAAAAGACGTTACAGGCGAGGTGCTACTCCGTGACTCCGTTATTGACACAGCCAGAACCCGTCTCACCTGTAATTAGAACATCACACATGCACTTTCCTTTGAAAAGGACTGAAAGAAATCGAGATTTCAAGCACAATAAAAACGTTCCAGCGGGATTATCCTCAAAACGCTGCACACACTATCCACAATACCACGGAAACTGAATATATGCTAGTACAGCGACCAGTTAGGGTGTGACAAACACACGTCAAGTCTTCATCAAAATCACCTTCCACACTCGTAGGTCACGAGCACACCTGGAGTGACAAATTAAATACAGATCTAATAAAAGGTACATGTGAAACATTTTCATTGATATATAAGGTCTAAAATTACATAAATACAATACACTACAAATTTGCCTTGATAGCTTTGTAAATGAAACACAATATAATGTCCTAGCTACCATAACAATGACTCACTGGCTGCTATTGGCTCTCTCAGATGCGATGACTTACTGCCCTCTTGAGGCCCTCGAAGGGTACGGGAAATGTTTTTAAACTTCAAACAGCAGAGAGTAAATAAAAAAAGAAAACTAAGCATATGTCCTGCGGTTGGTGTCAGTTAAACAACAAACAACTGATCATTCGCCAGTGGATATTGAGACAGGCCTGGGTAGACTGCAGGCCACTGTACAGCTGTCGCTGACTTGCCAAGAGACAAGGGCAATCAATTAATCATGAAAAAGCGTTGTTTCAGTGTAGCCAAGCAACAATGAAAAATACAACAGTGGTTCATGGGCCCTTTCACCTTCAACAAACACACAAAGCAGTACATCAACTGAAAATAAAGCAATTCTGCATCTGGGCTTTATCCCAAAACAGGTTTAATTTAATATCTCTTTATTTTTTTTTAAAATAATTAAACATTTGTATTTCTCCAACCCTTTTTTCTTTTTAATCATATTATATCTGGGCCATCCTAAAGCACACATTAATTCTGTAAGGGTCACCAATGCTGAACTTACTGTAAATTTGAACAAGATATAAACACCTCCATGCCTTCCCTCTCCACCCTAACCCCCACCCTCCATCCTCCACTCCACAGCTAAAAAGATCTGACGCTCCAAAAAACTAGCCCCAAAAAAATCCAAAATGAGAGATAAAAAGAAAGGACAAAAACAAGAAACAGGGGACACACTATCATAAATACCTGGAAGTCATGTTCCATAATACCTCTTTATATACTGGATACTCCGACTGTTCCTAAGCAAAAATATACGCTAAGTTACTACAAGATACAAGATATCAGTGTACTGCATTCAATAACAATATACAGGTTGGTAATACTGTGAAGAGCACAGCCAGAGTTGCGCATCTTTTCACAATAGGTTAGTTGGTTGCTCCTACAGTTCGCAATCAATTTACAATTTGTATTATTTTCCATGTGGCTGTAAGGTACCAGTACCAGACTGATACCAGGGTGCCTGGTATTGCAGGGACAAAGTCCACAAAACCAAGAGAACTGAACCGAGGGGAAACAATCATTCATTGGGGAGCCGGACGCACACGAGAGAAGAGGGTGAGAAAAACGGTGCAAGGAGGTGGATGTAAGTGTGTGTATGGAGACCATTCTTTACCGTTCCTTTATTTCATCACCTGTACATACAGGCCCTTAACATGTTTTATCTCTTGGGAGGAGGGGTTGAGAGACAGAGGGTTCAATTCATGTCATCATTACAAATGAAGCCTCAGGTCCATAATACCAGTTTAGCATCAGCATGGAGGCAAGACCGGAGGGTGGTCCTTAGAGAGGAAAGAGGGGTCCTCTTGGTCAGGGCATGACCTTACAGGTATCTCACTTATTCGGGGCGTTCCACACATGGAGAGAAGTACAGAAGCACCGCAGGGGAGAAGAGAGGGAGAGAGCAAGGAGTAGAACCAGAATTGGAGAATGGGTTTGTATTCAGGGAGAGAGGGGTTCTCAGACGAGAGGGGAGTTAAAACAATCTTTTCTTTCACTGTTGATTTGTTTCCAAGAATAGTTCATTTCGAGTCCTAATGTCCAAAGTCTTTTTTTTCTCCCCCCCACAAGTTCTTTTTCTCATTTTCTATTTTTTTTTCGTCCTTTTTTTTTTATTATTATTTTTCTTTCGCAGTAATATCAGTTTAAGGGAAAAAGAAAAAAAAAAAAAGTTATTTACAGTGCTGTTGAAATAATGAAACAGACGTGTGAATCTACCGTAAAGTAAGTCGCACAATACAGAAAAGGAGAAAAATAAGGAGGAACAGGACACGGGGAGGATCCATGTCAGTCCAGGAGGCCATATGGAACCGCGGGGCGTTCCGGTGGACCGTGGCGCTTCGTTAAGTAGGGATGATCCCGTCGCTCCTAAGGCCCCTCTTCAGCTCCAGGTCCTCCAGCTTCTTCCACAGCTCCTCTCTCTCCTTCTCCTTTTTCTTCTCACTGCAGGCGGGACAGAACACAGAGACGGACATGGAACGGGGGCCACAGTAGATTACTTCTGGCTGTGCCAGGCCGACCGATGTGTCAAGCGGCCCAGGCGAGACCTCCAGGCCCAGTTAGGGGGCCACATCTCTTACCGCTGGCGGTCTGACTTGTAGGTGGCTGTGAGTTCATCAAACAGGGTGCTGTTCATCTCCATGAAGGCTTTCAGGACGTTGTACACCAACGCCACAATCGCCCTGTACGGGGCAACAGCATGTGAGAGAAAAAACACGGTCACCATCTTCTACCTGTCGGGTTTCTCCAAAAGCCAAGAGGAGAAATAAATAGAAGACACACGCAGTTTAGTGAGGAACTAATCTCTGAGGGCTGGGAGGAGGTGGACTCACGGGTTCCAGTGCTCTTTGGAGATCCTGTAGAGGCTGGCGAACATGATGGGCAGGATGACGCTGGAGTTCTCCTCGATCAGACTCATGATGTACTCATTGTTCCAGTAGTACAGGGCCCTTTCTGCCACCTGCATGAGACAAGATGCATAATACATCTACGCCTGGTTCCAGACGGGTTTTGTGCTGTGGAGGTCAGGATCTGGGACCTGACCAAAAAAGAAAACACAGCCGGGATGTGGGTGTGTGTGACTGAAAGACTGACCTGGAAGTGGGGGCTGGACACGCATCTGGAGATCTGTTTGAAGAGCGGCTCCTGGATCTTGACAAACTGTGTTGGCTCAATCACGTCCAGAATCTCTTCCAGCTCCCCCAGGTACATCACCTGAGAACACAGCGACATGCATAAGCAGGACATGACCACATCCCAGTCATGAGCTCAGGACTTCAGACCCATCGACGGCCACAACCAGTCTGGGCTCTTACCTCTTTTTGACTGCAGGTTTTTGGCCAGAACTTCAGTAAGCCCCTGATGACCTGGGAAACAGGTGGGGACGTTAAAGTGAATACCAAAACACAATGAGAAGAACACACCCTTCTGATTAGGATAGGGACAGTCTTTACACGCAACAGAAGATAGTGAGAAAACAGTGCAAGGAGGCAGACAGAAGTGTGTTTAGAGACATTTCTTTCTCGTTCCTTTATTTCATCACCTGTACATAACATGTTTTACCTCTTGGGAAGAGTGGTTGAGAAACAAGGGGTTTCATTAATTTCCTCATTACAAATAGAGCCTCAGTCAGAAGCCTAAAAATACTGGACACTATCATTGGGAGCTTAGATATATAAAAACGAATGACTGGCATATCACCCGTCACTGATCTTCATGACACGGTAAACCAGGAAGTAGTGGGCCTTCATTGCGAAGACACAGCTGTATCAATGTGTATCAATGAGACATTGTGTACAAAGCAGTGCTTGGTCCACCACCTACTTATCTGTGCCTTTCACTAGTAACCTCATCAGAAACTCAGTTTCTGTCGTTACCAACTTTCACAGTTCAACAAAAACGTGATCATCTTTACTATTACTTTTAACATTTTGATTGTTTTTATTGCATTGTGCTTGTGTTGTAGTTAAACATTGAATACTTCCGAAACTGATTAAGTCCTTGGAACTGATTACGTTTTAATCTCAAGGGTGTCTTCCTGTATGAATAAAGAATATATATTGTGACCATGGTGGAGAGAACACTTACTGGTTCTGTTAACGCTGGGTCTTTCTCTAAAAACTGTACAATGCAATACGCCAACTGCAAAAAGACCACAGTTAGATATACCATATAATATAAATGTGCATACAGAGATAACCTAACACACGTCAGGCACTCAGTAGTTAGCTCACTTGCTATGTCAGTCACAGTCGTTAGCTCACTCACAATGTCAGTCACTGAGCTGTCAGCTCATTCACAATGTCAGTCACTCAGCTGTCAGCTCACTCACTATGTCAGTCACTCAGCTGTCAGCTCACTCACTATGTCAGTCACTCAGCTGTCAGCTCACTCACTATGTCAGTCACTCAGCTGTCAGCTCACTCACTATGTCAGTCACTCAGCTGTCAGCTCACTCACTATGTCAGTCACTCAGCTGTCAGCTCACTCACTATGTCAGTCACTCACTATGTCAGTCACTCACTATGTCAGTCACCCCCTATGTCAGTCACTCACTATGTCAGTCACTCACTATGTCAGTCACTCACTA